>JAJIRX010000624.1:0-77440 GCA_023853785.1 Psilocybe azurescens
GACACTTTATTTTCTTTTTTGCTTTTCCTTTTTCTTTTCCTTTTCGTATATAAAACCTTCCTGTCACATGATGGACAATATCATGTGATTGTTACAACAAGTCTTTTCTTTTTTTCTTTTTTCCTTTCTCTTTTCTTTTTTCTTTTTTCCCTTTCTTTGTCATCTGTCACATCATTGATACATCATCATATGTTCTGATGAACTTTGCTTTCCATCATATCTACAAAACTCCATCATATCTTTGATGGACTTTCACTTCTATCTTTTATGATACATCTTTCAATGAACGCTTGATCTGTTTCCTCTATTCTTATATACATCTGCTGATGAACATTCAAACTCGTTTCAACTTGCTGTGCAGTTCATAGTATTTATACCAGGAAGGATCCACTGCATTCTTTTAGCTAGTTCTTGAGAATCTAATCTCCTCTTACTTGACACCGCTTGGAACTCGCTGTTCTTGACTACTTGACTGTCGGCTTTATCCACGCATGTGCATATAAGCTTGAAGTCGTAACAAAAGAACTAGCTCATCTACGAATCTCGCCCGCTCCCAGCAGACGAGACCTCTGAAACCCTAAACAAAACACGGCACCACCGAAAAGCGGAATTCCCACTACCGACAGCTCAGAAGAAGGAACCCCGACACAAAATTGGCAGACACCGAACCCATCCAGACAAAGCTCTGAAGATATCAACCTAGGCAACGAAGACCTATTAAACTCACTATACGACTTATTATCAACCCCTGGAGATAGACCAAGAAGAACAACAAGACACAGACATGGTCGGGAAACAAACGGAAAGAAAGAAATCTTGATCAACAAACCCGTTGTATTTGATGGAGACCAGGACAAAGTCCAAGTCTTTTATACAAGACTGCTATCTCTACATGGACATAAATGAAGACATCTACAACACCGACAAGAAGAAAATTGCCTTCATCTTATCATTCTGCATGGAAGGAGGAGCGAAACTATGGAAAGAACAGTACTTAACCTCAAGGACAAGAGGAATCAGTCCCAATCAAACCCTCGAATGGGACACCCTCAGCACATTCCTCGAAAAATTCCATGACACATTCACCCCGGTGGATAAAACCAGATCAGCCATGAACGACATAAAACGACTTAGGCAAAACCCAGCGAAAGAGTGGAAGACATCATCAACAAGTTCAAATTGTTGGTAGGACAAGCCAATCTAGGAACAGAAATGGAATCAGACCACACCCACCCTCATTGGATTATTCCAAAAATGCATCACACCTCAGCTTGCCAACAGGATCCTGTACTCTGAAGACCTTCCAAGGACAATCCAAGGCTGGTACAAAAGCAACAACATTTGACACCAACTATAGACTGGCCAAGGTCTTTAGAGAAGAACCAGAAGAACGTAGGAGGGCGCCACGATGGAACAACTTCCCAAGAAACAACAGGAACTACGACCCAAACAGGATGGATGTAAGCACCATGACAGCCGAAGAACGAGCTGAATTAATCAGGAAAGGCACCTGTTTCAGGTGCAAACAACAAGGACATCTATCCAGAGATTGCCCACAGAAAGGACCAACAAACCAGAACAGAACCCAAGGACAACCCAGCAAGAAGTGGACCCCAAAGGAACTCCATGCCCATATCAGGAGCCTGAACAAGGACAAAAAAAAGACAAACTCGCGAGACCTCATGGTTAAAACAGGATTTGAAGAGAAAGAAGAAAAGGATTTTTAAAGTGGAGAAACAGACGATGTCTGTCTCTCCTTATCTGAAGATACAATCTGTACTTATGGCAACAATCGAGAATAAAACTATGCTTTTACCAGTTTCATTCCCCACCAAGAAACAGAATGGCTCACAAATCGTCGAAACCTCTGTGCTCTTAGACTCAGGAGCAGGAGGGAAATTCATTGACCAGAACTATGCACAAAAACTTGGACTCAGAACCCAACCCTTGGAAAAACTGATCTGGGTTTATAATGTAGACAGAACCCGAACAAGAAAGGAACCATCTCATTATTTGTAGACCTGGACCTAAAGGTTGGAAACCGGAACCATCAGGAACAATTACTGGTCTCTGGGCTAGGAAAACAGAAAATTATTTTAGGATTCCCTTGGCTACAGGAAAAGAATCCAGGAATCAACTGGCAGAACGGACAGATAACTTGGAAACCACGTCAAGGGCCTACGATAAATCAAACCACCATTGAAGAAGAAACGGACAAACAAAGCGCCAACAATCGAGACTACCCACCCATTGGAGGAATTCGAATCGTTAGTCATCTGATATATCGGGATGCAAACGAAGACAAAATAAAGAAACTTGGCTTAACACCAAAATAACGACCTCACAGATGCTGGCCCAACAATATGAACCAGAGAAACCAACAAGACCTCTCCAAGAAATCGTTCCCCCAGAATATCAATCATATATGGACCTTTTCAATAAACAAGCGGCAGACCGATTCCCGGAACCAAGACCATGGGACCATAAAATTGAGTTAAAAGAAGGATTCATACCAAAGAAATTCAAGGCATACAATATCAGACCGGCAGAACAAACAGAACTGGACACCTGGACAAAGGAACAATTGGACAAAGGATACATTCGACTCTCGGAATCACCTATGGCATCTCCCTTCTTCTTTGTATCAAAGAAAGATGGAAAGCTTAGACCTTGTCAAGACTACAGGTATCTGAATGACTGGACAATCAAGAACGCTTACCCACTACCACGGATTATGGAACTTATGGACAAATTGAAAGGCACAAAATTCTTCACCAAACTAGATATCCGATGGGGCTACAACAACATCAGGATAAAAGAAGGTGATCAATGGAAAGCAGCATTCAAAACCAACCAAGGACTTTTTGAACCAACTGTAATGTTCTTTGGCATGTGCAATTCCCCAGCAACCTTCCAATCCATGATGGACTCAATCTTCGAAGACATGATATCACAATGCTTTGTAATCATCTATATGGACGACATTCTAGTCTTTGCGGAAAGATCGAGGGGAATTTGAAAAAATACACCAAAATGGTTCTACAACGACTCCAAGAAAATGATCTCTATCTCAAACTGGAAAAATGCTCTTTGCTCAAGGAAAAGTGGAATATCTCGGAATGATTGTTGAAGCAGGAAAAATCTCTATGGATCCAACAAAACTCAAAGGAATTCAAGACTGGCCAGCACCTACTACTCTCAAACAAGTCCAATCATTCCTGGGCTTTGGGAACTTCTACCGAAAATTCATCCAGAAATTCTCTGAAGTAGCTCGACCTCTAAATGAACTCCTGAAGAAAGACAAAGGATTTCTATGGAATGACACAAATCAAGCTGCCTTTGATGAACTGAAGAAAGCGATTTACGGAAGAACCGGTACTCTTGATGCCTGACCCCGCCAAACTATTTCAAATCGAATCTGACGCTTCAAAATATGCCTCCGGAGCAGTCCTTACTCAACTGGATGGAAATGGCAAAAGACACCCATGCGCATTTATATCAAGAACGTTCTCTCCAACTGAAAGAAACTACGAAATCTATGACAGGGAATTACTGGGAATAATCAGATCATTACAGGAATGGAGACACTACATCCAAGGATCAGAACACATGACTACGGTATATTCAGATCACAAGAATTTGACATATTTCAGATCGGCCCAAAATCTGAACCGACGACAGGCACACTGGTCTCTGTATGTCTCAGAATTCAATCTGAAGTTGGTACATCTACCTGGAAACAAAATGATTCAATCTGATACCCTTTCAAGACGCCCGATTTCACCCCAGAAGAAGACCACGACAATGAAAACATCACCTTACTTCCAGAAAAGCTTTTCATCGACTTAATCAACGCCGAGTTACAGGAAAGAATTGCCAATGCAAACGAACTAGACCACAACGCAGCAGAAGCAATGAAAACCCTATTAGAAGGAGGACCACCAAATGCACAACACAACCTCAGAGAATGGAAAACAGAGATCGTGAATGGCAAAACTATCTTATACTACCAAGGACGAGCCTACATTCCAAAAGATCAAACCCTACGGAAAGACATAGTCAAATCATATCACGACCCTATCTCAGCTGGACACCCTGGAGAATTAGAAACATTCAATTCAGTAAAACAACACTACTGGTGGCCTGGATTATGATCATTTGTCAAGCAATACGTAAAAGGATGTGCTGCCTGCCAACAGTTCAAAATAAATTGACATCCCTCTAACCCATCATTCATACCGATACCTGGACCAAAGTCAGCCCAACCCTTGCAGACAGTGCTATGGACTTCCTTACAGACCTTCCACCGATCCTGGACAAGCAAGGAGAAGCTGAACTTGATGTGATTCTAAGCATCACCGATCACGGGAACACAAAAGGACTTATCCTTATTCCATGCTGAATGAAAGGACTGGATGCTGAAAAGACTGGCAAACTCTTACTGGACAATCTCTACAAAAGGTTTGGACTACCAGACAGCCTCACATCAGATCAAGACCCCAGATTTGCTGCTGAATCATTCAAAGAGCTAATGAAACTCCTTGGAGTAAAATCGAAATTTTCAACTGCTTATCACCCTCAAACGGACGGAACAACGGAGCGATATAACCAAGAGATCGAAGCCTATCTATCCATATACTGCTCGTCTAACCCAGAAGACTGGCACGAACAACTTGGGACCCTCAAATTCACTCACAATAACCGAAGACATGCGGACAGACAGAGAACACCATTCAAATTAATTCTTGGATACTCCCCATCGCAATTCCCACCGCATTTGAACACACCAAGTTTCCTTCAGTAGAAGAAAGACTGAAGTATCTTCAAAAGGATCGAGAAGAAGCCCTAGCAGCCCATGAACTAGCCTGGACAAGGATGGCTGAAAGGAAAAACTCAAACTTCACACCATTCATCCAAGGACAAAGAGTTTGGCTAGAAGCGACAAATTTACAGACAAATTATCACAAGAAAATGGCACTAAAACGAGAAGGACCCTTCAAGATCAAAGAAGTCTTAGGACCCCTAACTTATCGACTGGAACTCCCCAAAGGATGGCTCATTCACGATGTATTCCATGCAACACTTCTTAATCCATACCACGAGACTGAAACACATGGACCCAATTTCATTCGACCGCCACCAGAGATATTAAACGAAGAAGAACATTGGGAAATAGAGACGATTCTCAAACATCAAAAAGAGGAAGAGGATACCAATACTACATCAAATGGAAGGACTATCTGATCACCAAAGCAATGTGGGAACCGGCTTTGGTCTTTGAAGAAACCGGTAACAAAATCTTACAGACTTACTGAACACGTCACAAGCTGTAAAAAGACCACCATCTTCCCTCACTCGACAATCAATCAACATGCTCTCCTTTCCCTCTATCAAACGCGTCAAGTCCACTCCTCTTTCCCCAAAACACTCACGAACCTATTTTCCTCACAACAAAAAATACCAAAAATCCCAAGAAGATCGACAACAAATGCTTGAAGAACTCGAGATAGCGTTCATAATGTCTCTAGAAGTGGAGAAACAAGCACGCAATGAACTCAAGGCAAGATGCGCAGCAATGGCGCATGACCAAAATCTAGAGTATCAACTGCAGATTTCCCAGCTCAAGGAAAAACTTAGACCTGGACTGGCAACAAAGGCTATAAGAAAGGTCAAGTCACTACACTTCTAGGCAACAAACATTGATATCCAACAATGTCTCATTCCACTGCTCGTGCCTCATCTGTTCCCCAATCTACTACTACATTGTCTCAACTTTTTAATACTCTCTCCGTCTACGAACTACTTGAAATCTTGAAAAATGCCGAAAACCGATACAACGTCAAAGCCCTTTGCCCCCTTTATCGGAACAAGAACTTGAATTCTTCAACTATTTATCTGGCAAAATACGAATCATCGAGGCAGACATTGCAGTCAAACAGGCAAGAGTCCGAGTCCACCACAAAGCCGCCACCGACTCCCACAAACATCTTCAACTCAAGGGTTTCGAACAAGCCATCAAACACATAATCATCAAACACCGCACGCAGACACCCCCACGGAACGACTCACCGACGCTGATCCACCACAACCTTCGACATCAACAATCAGACCAGCACGCCCTTCTCGCCACCCGACTCAAGCCCGACAGACAAGTGTTGGGAATCAACGTCGACCGGACGTTACATGCTTCGCGATGTGGAAAGTTGGGACATATACGACAATATTGCCCCAAGCTCACCTGCAACCACTGCCACCGCCAAGGACCAGGACATACGACAAGATACTGTCCTTTCAAGTGTAATGACTCTCCTCACAGAAGCGATTACTTTGATTATGACAACCCCATGGATGACGTTGGCATCGCAAACAATACCGGAGAACCCTACGGATACTGAAGACCATTCGACTGGGACAGTCAAACCTTAGAAGGGGGGTAATGTTACGGACACTTTATTTTCTTTTGCTTTTCCTTTTTCTTTTCCTTTTTGTATATAAAACCTTCCTGTCACATGATGGACAACATCATGTGATTGTTACAAGTCTTTTTCTTTTTTCTTTTCCCTTTTCTTTGTCATCCGTCGCATCATTGATACATCATCGTATGTTCTGATGAACTTTGCTTTCCATCATATCTACAAAACTCCATCATATCTTTGATGGACTTTCACTTCTATCTTTTATGATACATCTTTCAATGAACGCTTGATCTGTTTCCTCTATTCTTATATACATCTGCTGATGAACATTCAAACTCGTTTCAACTTGCTGTGCGGTTCATAGTATTTATACCAGGAAGGATCCACTGTATTCTTTAGCTAGTTCTTGAGAATCTAATCTCCTCTTACTCAATACCACTTGAACTCGCTGTTCTTGACTACTTGACTGTCGGCTTTATCCACACACGTGAATATAAGCTTGAAGTCGTAACACTATAAAGACTAGTGATTGTTCATAGTAACTAGGGACAACTGTCAGAGAAATCTGATTGTTCAGGATTTTGCCTATAGTAAACTAAGGATTGTGGACTAGTGTGCCCAGTTGCTCATAGGAACTAAGGATCTACCACATGTTAATATGGGTGATCACTTATAGTGTTGGATAGTTTGAGTTTGGGTTTTACAAAGAGATCTGTTAAGTGTCCCATGTACACTCCCCCCCAAAAGTGATTTGGTGATCACCCTCACCTTGAGAGATCACCCTTGCTATTTCAGTGCCTTGTGTGTACTTGCCTGTCTAAAAGAGTCATCTAGCTATTAGTGATCACCCTTGAGTGATCATCTAAGTCTGTACTCTGCTTAACTAGTTATTGTAATAAGCCTTAAAGCTTACCCTCCCAGATCAAACTGATCAACATATATTTAATTGGTTGTTGTGTATTGGGTAATTGCAAAGACACCCCGCACTTAACATCTCAACGGTCAGGCCTACATCTCAGATTTTCAAGGTATGTATCAAATTAGTGGACAGGACCATGTTTAGCTTATAAAATCTATTTTTTAAGGAGCAGGAAATTTGTTGACTGACCTGCAAATCATCACACATCTGTTTGTATAAAGCTTGCTATTTAATGATAAAATATGCTAATAATTTAGTCACAGGTCTCTGAGCAATCAAGAAAATGCTGAACAGTCACTTTTGGAGAGGGGAATGTCAATACAGCCTTTGACAAGTTTACAGAGGAAACATGTTTGTAATAAATACTGTGAATAATTCCAGTTAGGGAAATTGATAGCTTCAAAAGACAAGTAGGATGATCTCAGACATATATGATTTATGTATTTGATATAGTTGTGAAATGGTAGACAATGAGTGGCTTGATCATGATGGCTCAGTAGTAATTGGTTTTTGGTGCTCTGTATGCACTGGACACTCTAAGTTTTACCTCAAATGTCATCTATAGATGTCTCAGAGCACATTAATTTAAATGTACAGTATAATGTATATGTTACTAGAATCACAAAGACTTGAGGGCAGGAACTGCATTCAAGGCCAGATATCTTACCGGAAACGATGTCCCCACTGCAAATGTTGCCATCTGTGCCTGTACTATATTCCTAGAGTACTGTCCGAGGTCCTAACATGCCAAGCATGTATGCATCAGGCAGCATGACCAGCCATAATGTGTTTGGTGACGGCTTTGGAGGCTTGACAGTCTGGTTTTCCATAGCTTACTCCTCCACCAACTCATGCCAACATACAAGAGGTTAACAGTATGATATATTTAATGACTGGATTGATTTCAAGTCTAACAGGCTGTTCAGACTGAGCAGAACCTAATCAGCATCAATTACAAGCATTAAATGAAGGTATGCAATATCAATTTTCTTTTACTTTTAATTTCCTCAATATGTTTCCATACAGGCAATCCTGAACCCACTGTGGAGGGCTATTGATCAAAATGATGATTCCCACCCTTGTATCAAGGTATGGAATTCAATGGATCTATTAACTGAGTGATCTAATATATCTTTGTCTCTAGATCATCCAGCACATCCCATTGGATAATCAAGGGGATGCAGAACAAATAACCTCTTTTTAGCTGCATGTCAACCTTACCATGACCCTCCTCGACTGTTGACAATGACTTGAGTCACCGGAAGGTTCATCAGACAGTCTTTCTTCAGGCTCACAGGGAGGTGCCCTGTCGCAGCCAGTATTCCAGCCAGTACCTTGATCAGTTACATATACCCTATTTCTATGCTTACTTATGTGCTGTCACATTGCCAATATCACTTCGAAACATTTTCCTCTAAGTATTATTCAAACTACGACTAAGTTAGAGATCAAATAAAGATGACATTCAGCCCGTGCGAAGCACTGGTCATATGCTCATTCTTATTCTTATTGACATCAAGGCCGCGGAAGCAATATGAAGACGGCTAGTGCGATGGAGTCCTACACGGTGGGATGTGAAGCAGTTGGCAATCAGGTATTCGATTGGTAATTCGCCGCTGTCCGTATTCTCTCTATTCCATTCGATGACTTTTCTTTTGCTCATGACAATCGATGCATAGTTCTGCAGAGTTCGGGTGCTTGAGGGTTTTCCTCTTGACGGCTGGCCAAATGCTACACATTGACCGTCATTTTCTTCAAATCCGGAGATGGCCTCAGTGATTCCTTATTCCTCTAAATCCACCGCCGCCTGCAGATCACGTTACGGATAGGCCAATGGAAAAGACCACCACGCCAAACCTGAGGGTTTTCTCCGAAAAGGGTATAAATTATGAGCTACTGTGGACCTATAGGTTATGGGGTGCAATTCTCCGCCCATCGAGTAGGTGGATCGGATTTTCTACGAGATGTGAGGGGTCATGGGTTTTCAGAAGGATGGGCTATGAGGGATTTAACTGTATCTGACTTTAAGTTCGCCGCAAATGTGAGTGACTGTGCCGCTTCACGTATAGCATTCTTCCATTCATAATGTCACTCACAATAGCATCGGGCTGGTATTGTTGCGACTTGCCATCACAGGCATCAACGCAGAAGACCAAATGGCAAGCGTGCCGCGCTAGTTCTGAACCGCATTAATTGCTCATAGACAGTTTCTATGCCCTAGCAATGACAAAACCGCTTGCACTCGCCTAAATTCTGTTAGAATAAAGGTCACAAGCCTATCGCAGCGGAGTTTATGTGGAAGGATCAATGAACATGCCGAGGTAAATCAGGTACACTGTTCCTGACTGATGTACCTTGCGGACATTCTCTGTCAACTGCTTTGAATGATCATCCTTTTGTCAATATTCGGTTTGTTATACCATCCAGTTCAATGAAAACCCGTAGATCTATTGTATAACCGACCATACCCATACGCTAGGGAGTCGATGTACAATCAGGCTACAGCTGTGCTACCACCAAGTTGACCTAATATGTCCACAAGTTCCTGCAGACGATGTTTCTACCCAACGCAACCCACCGGACTACTCCCGGTTAACAGAATTTGGTAAAGATATTCGAAATGGTGACAGCCACCTTGTTCTGAGTCGTTAATTATAACATGTCTTCGGTGGGTTCTATTGTACAGTTCTCTGTTAAGATTATTGATATGGGGTTTCTTTCTTCATATGTAAGTATAGTCGCACAAACGCCGGACACCACTGTTGATCTCCATTTTCTCAAGGAGTCATTTTCCTCTTGTTATTCTCACTCTGCTCTGGAGTAAGCTACACCTGGACAATGTAGCACCTCTATCTATTCTAGCCAAGGTTGTACTTGACGCTTTGTTGCCAATATACTGCTCCGAGAATCTACGGCTGCGTATTTGCATTTTAATACGCAGGTACAGTGCACAATGTCGAGTAGAACAACGCCACTTTAATTTATTACGATACAGCAAAGACAGTGCTCCGTCTGACTACATCATCTGATTCAAGCCGGCACTTTGCATGATGCCAAAATATCGAAACCCTTCGATTTAGGGCTAGGCTCCTAAGCAATGAGAAACAAGTGCAAGTAGCGTACGATGTCAGGGAGCACAATTCTATGTTTGGACCAAAGGACAGTCTACCTGGGTACGATAACCACATCCAGAATAAATCAAAACACTTTGACTTGTGGTATGTGTGGCACCCGATTAGTGTCTGTAAAAATATACTTTTTCCATGAAGAACGAGCACATGTCGTATGTTTTGTTCCTCCTATGTTGAAAAAACAATGGACGGAGTTGGGGAATGCCGAACTTACGAGTATATAAACAGCTTCACATATCTTGAAACTTCAGCAAGTTGCCTCTAAGACCTGCATTCTTATATTCTGACCTCTATTCCACTCACCTCTACTCAAAATGGCTAATCGACTCCTTGTTGAAGGCGCCTTACCCAGGCCTCCTCCTGGTGTAACTGCCCACCCACGACTTGAGATAAGAAGATTTGTTGCGGATATTCGCCAATTCTCTCTTTACGTTCAAGCACTTCGTATGTTGTTATTTCGTCACGACCAACCTCACCGCTTACTATGACAATGAAGAGGTTTTCTATGATAGAGACAGAACCAATGTAGCATCGCATTGGCAAATCGGCGGCATTCACGGCCAGCCATACGTTGATTGGGATGGTACACCCAGTGGTGGGCGCGGTTATTGTGTTCATCGCACTGAGCTCTTCCCTACCTGGCATAGACCATACGTCGTGCTCTTCGAGGTAAATATATAATATACGCATCAAATTCCTCGTCTTTAATTAATTGTTTCATATAGCAAGAGGTGCAGAGGATCGCCCGCCAAATTGCAGCGACCTACACTTACGATCGACCGATCTGGGAAGGAGCAGCTATATCTCTACGTCAACCGTACTGGGGATGGGATGACCTGGCCACAGTTGTCCCACCAGACCAGGTCATATTATCGCCAACTGTGCAAATTATGAGGCCGAACAGCCCGGCGCTTGTATCCGTTCCGAACCCGTTCTTGACATATACCTATCCGGCTGGCGCAAACTCTGTCTTCATTGCACCCTTCAATCGCTGGCCAAGAACCGTACGCTACCCAGATGCGGCCGGAAACAGTCAACCTGCACTTCTTCGCTCGTATGTTATAATTTCTCCTTCAATAATATATTGTCTGATCGTGACCCACATCGTCGAACAGAGCACTACTAGCAGAGGGACCACAAATCGTGGCCAATACTCAAAGGCTCTTCTCTCTCACAACCTGGAATACATTTACTCTGGGAAGTGGGGCCACTACTGGTCTCGAGGGTATTCACGATACCGTTCACGTCAGAACAGGTGGAGGAGGCAATATGTCATATGTTGAAACTGCCGGTACGTCTCTCTGAGTAACTGACTACAACATAGTTGACGACTGGCATAATTTAGCTTTCGATCCTATTTTCTACCTGCATCACGCTCAGGTCGATCGTGTTATCGATCTTTGGTACCGTAGGCATCGCGTATGGACACCAAACGCAGCCAGTAAGTACATGATTCTGACTCAGCTCGATTATACCATCACTGCACTAACCACATGAGGTAGATCTATTGCCATTCCGACGCACTCAGGCCGCCTACTGGCAATCTCCAGCCATCATTGATAATAATGGCGTCTTCAACTACAGCTATGATGGTGTTATAAATAGCACACAATCGGCATCTAGCGAGGGTGCCGCAGTGGATGAACCAAGTAAGATTTATATCACTCGGTTTCATTTCTTTTCCCTTATGTCATCCTCTACAGCGACAGCTACCAACTCTGTAGCTCTGGAGTGGAGTGTCCGTGTGCAATGCAAAGAGTATGAAGTTGGAGGCAGTTTCTCTGTCTACATCTTCATCGCAAACGAAGTCCCTCCTAATCACGCAGAGTGGCTTTTGCACCCTACCTTTGCAGGCACCTTTGATGTCTTCGCCAATACAAACCCGGAGCAATGTGAAAACTGTAGCGCGCATGCTGACGACATTATCAAAGGGTTCGTGCACATCAACGACAAATTCCTCGAGAGGTCTAAACAGTCCTCTGTCGAACCTGATGTTGTGGTGCCTTATCTAAAGCAACACCTGAGCTGGGCAGTCACCAAGGCATGTTTGGTTTAGTATCTACTTCTATATGAGTCTCACACTGGCAGTTAATTTTAGGCAAACGGAGAAGTTGTTGAACTGAAAAAGTTCCCATCGCTTGAAGTGACGGTGTTATGCACGCCCCTCGACCTTCCTGCTGGTGCGGATTACCCTCTGGAAGGCCAACCGAAGATTTACCCAGACATTACACGCGGCCGTGTTGGTGGAGAACATGCTGCCTGAAAGTAGCCACCTGCGCCTTGGTCAGCAACACTTGAATATGGAAAGACAAGAAGAAGTTCATTCAAATTGTATTTGTATCGCAAACTGTGATTATGCGCTTCCCAATTATGCGGCTTTCATTTTTTTCATCGGTTTCAATTTTTGCCCTTTCATCGCTCGAACTTGTCAGCTTTCCTCGGCCTTGTTCTGTGATGTATCGCGGACTGTTATCCACACATTAACACTCAGCCTATAATGCTGTTACATATCAGATTTCCAGCTTCCCGTAGTCTAGCAATCGCTTGAAAAATGTCCTCCGAACCGAAGTATCTACTTAGTTAGAAACGCCACTGTATACGTCAAGTATTCAATCGGATTTCGTATAGGTCAAAGAGGCGACGATCATGAGACACATAATGATAAATTGAAGGTCCTGAAGCCCAGTCAAATATGCACTGAATGACGGGATCGAATGGATTTAGTTCTGAACAACTTTTGAATATGACTATTTCTGGTTTCTTTTGAGACAGTTATACACCGTGAATTGCTGACGCGAATATCACCTAATCACCGATTGAACCGAGCGTTTGGCCATCAGATTAGATTAGTCTTTGCGCGCTTGCTAAGTTGTCACCAACAATGGTTGGCTTGACAATCAGAAGATATTTGGCAACGGCTTTAGAGCAGTGTTGGCATCGCCTGTGGATATCCACGTGGATGCCGACATATCCTACATTGTATGGATACCCACGGAAGACGTGGGCCTGGGGATGCCCGATATGGAAGTTGGGTGGAGAACGTCATGAGCAATTCGAGCGCATCGTCAAATTTGCAGATAAGTATTACTTAAACTAGTTTTGTGGCTAGCAATGTGGGAATCCACCAACTCAGGGGCATGGATGTACATGCATGGGATGGTGATGCCAACACTGCTTTAGAGGCTTGATCGTCTCACTTTCCAACATAAGGTCTAGATTCGAGACTGCGCTTTCCATACATTAGGGATGTTTAGAGTAGACAGATACAGAATTGCTTGGTGTCTGTTCGGTGGGAGTTGTATAATAATAAGTGCAGCCAGTCTGCATACTTTGAAACTCTATCCTCGTTCAGGAACTACCTTCGTACATGCGAGGACGAAGAAATGCTTTATCGATGGAGCAATCAGTTGATGCGATTCATGTGTTTTTGTTTGACTGTATTGGGTAATGATACCATAAAGCGCGCCAAAGACCCAAATGCGTAAGTTTCATACTGCTTTGATAGATAAGTTATTGACCAATGTTTCTTCCAAATCAAGCCAAAACTTGTTATCCTACACTGAGGTTGTCACCACAATACGTATTCTGGATATCTTCCCATTTGAAAAGGGAATTCGGGGGACTAAGGACAAATCATTGACTCTCCGATGCACAGGGACGATTGTTTTTGACACTTTTACTCGATCCCAGGATGTGGAACATATTTTGCATACGCCAATCTGAAGAGGGAATAAGGCTGAATGAGTTTGCATTAGCTGCAATGTGCTGGATACACGACATTACTAGCACGTATATGTTTATGTCTTTGCGATAATGTGGCACTACCTTTCATGCATCATGATCATTCCTATAGTGTGATCCTGGGGCGATATCCCTGATTTCAGAGTACGACACAGGTCTCCCAGATAAAATGTTACAGGCAGTAACTGGGATCTATCATCAGTTCTTTTTACCTTCTTGCCAGAGAAGTCGATATCTAACGGAACTCATTGTCGTTCAAGTTCAAGACTGCAGCTTGGGTGCTATGCTGCATCTGATACAACCGTCCGACATAGCAATGTATATACCATCGTAGAGGAAGGGCTTGCGGGTCTGCATGGATATTGCTGTCATTCAATGTGGTTTTGGAGTCTCCGAAACTTTCAGGATCAGTTCTTCGGTGGTGACGATTCAGAGAATGACTCTCTAGGAATCAACTCGGTGATTGAGCGCCCAAGCTGGTTTCCTCATATGGCTGCATATCTTCTTAATTGGGCGATCAAGTGTCAATATCAACACCTGCATCCACAATTCAAGACACCATCCATGTGGGAACTGTCCTTGAATACCTATTTTGGCGGCTGGTTACCTTACGCATACCCAACTGAAAAAATTCTAACTGAAATCCGTGCATTACGCGTTTTGTCCTTAACCAATTCCACGCCATGGCATCCACCCTTAGGATTCTGCTCTGGAATTAATATGTTGTTATTGGTACGCCCTTATGATACGCAGTTACATTCTGTGACTTGCACTGAAATATGGTTATAACGCAGAAATATGATTGCTTATCTCTCTCACTTGAAGAGCATGCTGGGCTCACGGGGTGGCTTGTCTCATTAGTTGAAGAGGGTGATAGTGATTCCGAAGAAGAACATAATAATGGAACTAATCATCAAGGAAGAATGGAGGATGAAGATTTTGACGAGGACTTTAACGAGAACTCTAATGAGGACATGAATACGTAGTGTCAATAGCAGTTAGTGAATCCAATCTTTTTCGCAGTTTATGAAAAATCCACCACAACAATGTAGAAATAAATGCCTGAAAGGAAAGTGAGGTCACACCTCAGAAGGTCTGACGACCGAGACCGGTATAGCACTCGAATATGCCCCATTCCAGTTACATGCGCCGATGTGTGTTGGCAACACAGACATACTATCGCAGATCTTCAACGCTTGTAGAGCAGGCTCGGCTCACGGGTCGGCTTGCTTCACCCGTTGACGAAGATATTATAGTCTGGCTCCCAGATCATTCGGACAAGGATATTCTTGCTACCTGTACTCTACATCCTCTTGTAGCTTTCAACATTTGTGTAGTACCGATATAAATTACCCAGACAGCTTTTCATTACTGACAATGAATTCACTTGCGCTGGAGTGAGTCGATTGTTGGTTTCACTGGCGTCAGACATCACGAATGAAAGACCAGGTAGATTACTATTTTCAACGTACTAGACCGACTTTCTGTCATAGCTGCCACGCTCTCGATAATGGTTGAAGGGAGCAAGTTGAGCAACGCTCACAGACCCAGCTTGAATGTTTGGATTCGGCGAACATTTCCGTATAATTCTCTAGGCTATCCCGAAGCGACTTGACATAGCACGAAATCTGAATTCCTCAATAATGCCGATCCCATACAGGGCCATACGCAGGACATCTTGCAGATGAGGCAAAAATAAATTCTCTCAACAAGTTTTACAATTCGGATAGGCTAAAGTCGATGGTTTTCTTGCTCACAATGCAATGTTCTATCTTTGCTTCCGTCTTGAAGCACAACCGGTACAGACTAGTGATGTACCACTCCTTCTGGGGCGTCATTAATGGTATGGGATTTCTAGAATAAGGCTACGTGGATATCGATGCTCAATGTTCCGTCGTTAATTCTCTCGAAGTGAAAGGGACTCTGGGGTCGTGCGCGTGTGGCCAGATTAGATTAGATCTGGATCACCCACCCATAATACTGCCAAACACAATTGAAACACAACCCACTTTCGTCGCGCACTTTTTGTTATCCTTGTTCTTCCTTTTCTAAGTAGTGACCCTGTTCATGGTCTTGTTCTTATAACGGTTCCTCTGCATTGGCCGCCGTCACCACCATCTAGCTACTTATTGTACGTACGCTCATTCTTTCAATCTCTTACTGCCACCACTATCACCACCACGTGCTGATTATTACCATCTATATCGCTCGACGTTCTATTATTCGATTCTATGACATTACAGTCGACAGAAGGGGAGCGTGTCGAGCCCCAGTGGATACGCAGTCGCAGTTGCAGCCTACTCGAGTACGTGCAAGAGCGACAAGAAGAGCACGAGCAAGAAGCGTAAACGCTCCTCGTCTGTACAGATCCAAGACCAAGGCGGCGACGACAGTCTCGAACAGAACGACAGTCACGACGGAGAGGAAGAAGGTTATCCTGTTGCAACAGAACTGTCTGATCAAATATCGCGCGGACAGAACGCTGCTAGGCGCAGGAAGACGCGTTTCAGAATTGTTGAACGAGGCCCGCATCCATCTTCATCCCTATCCCCACCATCTTCGACGAAAACGATAATTAAAACTACAGTCAAAGCTCGATCTCAAACTCGAACTGAAATTCAAATTCACACTCAAACTGAAACCAAATTTCAAAACCACATCCCAATCGCAACCCCCACCCACAAAAGCCTATCTAAACCGCAAGTTCAAACGCATGAAACAGATGGACTCGATGTTGATCCCAAATGACATCTTCATCGAGATCTTCACGCACCTCTGTCCAGCTGACCTCGCCGTGATTGTGCGCGTGTGCCAGCAGTTCCGCAATTTTGGGCAGGGGCAGCTGCTGCGTGAGCTGAGGTGGGTGCGGTCAAAGGCGACATGGAAGAATCTGGAGGCATGGGAGCGTTGTAAGTGGAATGGGCCTGAGCTAATGATGCCGCGGAAGGTGACAGTCGGGGTGGGCTTCGATTTCGGGACTGGGTATTATGACATCCATGTGCGTTACACCTTCATCTTCATCTTTTCATCTACCCTTTTAACGGACGGACTGGGTACGATAATGCGACCCTACAGATGACTCGCAAGATGCGGCTGTACGACGCACTCTATACCCAGCTCTCGCGCTTCGAGCAGCTGCACACGCTCGTGCTCGACAGCACGGTCGTCTCGCTGCACACATACTACGTCCTGGGCGGCATGCGCGCCCTGCGCACACTTAGCCTTGTGAACTGCACATACATCCGCCTCGCCGATAAGTTCAGAGATCAGATCGCGGCGGTGCGCGAGTTGGCTGAGTCCAAACTGGGCATCCGCTCGAGCTCCGGGTGGCGTGTGGGGTCATTGGATCCTATGTCTTCTTCGTTGTCGAACACGGCGGCGCCCATGATAGCAGCGCCGACGCGCCTCGAGTGGAGCGGGTCCCGCGCGGAGTGGGCGGCGAACATGCACATCCCGTCCGAGTACCCGTTCGGGCGGCTCGATATCACGGCGCTCGTGCTGGATAGAATTCATAGCGGGGAGAGCACGGGCGGGAATGATTGGGACCAGGAAAGGAACGCGTTCCATCCGATGGGGTTGGTGTTTGCGAGGGGGGCTGGAGAAGTTGAGGGTGGTTTGGACGCCAGGGAGCGGCGGAGGCGTGGGCGTTTGCGTGGGCGACATATGGGGAGGATGGTGGAGATGCGCCTTGGAGTTGCAGTGGGATCGCCAAATGGACTGGGGTGTTGGACAACATCAAAAGATTTGGACGTTACATTCCCCATGCTGACGCGGGACCTGGTCAACTCCTTTGTCGCCTTCGTTGGGTGCTGCACGCGCACGGATATATTGAGTACAGGCAAGGGCAAGGGCAAAAGAAAGGGAGGGAAATAGGGAGAGGCCCGAGGATCCGGCTGGTGGTGGAGCGGCATAATTTCTCGGAGCAGGATGTTGGCACTGTGTTGATTCCAGTGGCGGGTGTGTGGAGCTATGAGGGCCCGTTGGTGTTTGCGAGGACGTTTTTGGATGTGAGTGGTGTCGAAGTCGACGGCAGCGACGATGAAAACGTAAACACGAACGCAAACACGAACACGGACAGGCGTTTACGCAAAGTCATGATGACCGAGGCCCTTGAGCTGCCCGCGCTTCTTCGTGGCCTCAAGGATCTCCCCCAAAAGCGTACAGTCACTAGAGGTGAGGATGCAGACGTGGGATGTAGAGGTGCTTCTTGCGGTGCGCGAGCTGTTTCCAGGACATGCGGGAGCTGGTGGTTTGGTACGGCGGGGGCGAGTTTGGGGAGGTGAGTCGGGGTTTCTTTTCTTTTTTCTCTCGCTCTCTTTCACACACACTCGATGGGGTCTTTGGTCTGTTGTTCTGATTTTTTCTCTCTTTTTTTATAGGACTTCTTCGCAACACTCGGCGCAAACATTCTCTCCGACCATGCCGAATCTGACGATGCTCAAGCTCATGCGGGATACATTGTACGTGCAGCAGCAGATTAATTTGAGTAACAGCACTACGGATGATGAGGATGACGAAGATGGGGATGGGGATGGGGATGGTGGGGATGGTCTTTTTGGCGGTGATACGGGTGCAGACGACCACGGCCCATCGACATTGTCCCCTCTTTCGCACTTGCAGGCCCGATCCCGCACCAAACGCAACCCAAAGCCTCTTTTACAATCCCAAGAACAATCCCTGATGAACAGGAACGGCCTGAGGGATTACCTTGCCAGGTGGGGTCGGTATTGTAAGATGCTAAGGTGTGTGCAGGTTCGTAGGGATAGGGTGTGGGAAAGGGTGTTTGAGGGCGATGGGTGGAGGGAGAGGAAGGTCGGGTGATGGATAAGTTTTTTTTTTTGCGGGGGGGAAAGGAGGGGTTGAGTTTTTTCTCTTCGCTTCTTGTGTATTTGATTTTTTTTTTTTTGGTGTTGGTGCTACTGGCGTTCGACTCTCCAGCACGAGCTGTGTGCTCTGATTCTTTTCACATGCCTTTGGTCACTTCCTTCCTTTCTTTCTTGATATTGTCCTCCTCTTATTCGGTCGTTCTATGTAAAGTACATGTAAACGTAAACGGCCCTGCTATGCTTACTCTGTATTACATGTACGATACTCGAGTGCATACAATGAATGCAATGAATGATATAGTTCAATCATTTCCAGTGCACGATGTCAGACGCCGACCCTCAACGACCCTCAACGACCGCAGTACAGTATCCCATTGATTGTACAGCGGAGATCACGATTGTTACAAAACCGTTCAGTAAATGGAATTGAACTCATAAAAATCTTATCCATTTTACGCTTCACTTCGGACGACGAGGTCTGGGCAGTAGTCAATCAGACGACTGTGATGTGGTGCCGGTGCCAGTACTGTAAATAATTCGCAGTCCTACCGTGTATCGCCTGTGTCGTTCCACTTGATTTAAAAATAAACAGAATAGAGGGCCAGTGGGAAGCCGAAACGCTGCGAAGAGTGCGGGTGTGCTTTTTGGTGGGTTTGCGTGAAGTGTAGCGCTGGGATCCTGGGGTAGGCTTTGATTGAATCTGAAAGGGGAAAGACGCGTACTATATCATTATGGCACGGGAGGGAAGAAAGGGTCCACAAGTCCACACGCACCGGCTACCTTGTCCCCGTGTTGTCCCTGGACCACTTAAAATTTAAATTGAGTCACATGCTGTGAGTGCGATGCGGGAATTGAATTGAATTTGAATTACATATATTGAAATTGAAAATGCGATAGTGATAATATTCGTTTCCCTGCAGCGTTCCCTTTTTTTCTTCCTTCTTCCTTCTTCAGTGTTCTGCGCAGTTCTCTTTCAAGTGTACGGAGAGTGATTGACATGGCCGCTGTCTCGTCGGTACTGAGCGTCTTCTTCTGTTGCCTCCAACGCGGGCCCATAGCGGCGGCATCGAGTCCTTTCGTGAATGCATACTATGTTGGGTTCCGTTCTATGTTTACCATGGACCAGAATGTGGGCTGGAATACCAGACACGGGCCCGAATGAGCACTCGCTTTGATACCAGCTACTAATGACCCGACGCCGTGAGTTTTCTGCTTCTCTCTACCCTTCTACCTTGTCCCTGTCCTACTCCTGCCCATGTAAGGACGACGACGGTCCCCGCAACGGTTTCTCATTATTACTGAATAGCCATATGTCCTCGGAGAGCATGTATGTGATCGACCACCAGCAGATGAAGCAGTGGATGTCGCATAATGCGCGGTTGAAAGAAGGGTGAGTGTTCTGCTGCCTCCTTCCTCCTTTCCGTTCTTTCGTCCTTCTTTCTGTCTTTCGTCCTTCTCTTTCCTCCTCCCCTCCTCGCCTACTTTCCTGCGCGTTTTTTTTCCTGTGCACCCCCGACACCTTGCGTGTCACCCTCGCTCCCTCGCCCTCGCCCGCGTTGACCGCCAGCGCCAGCGCAGGCGTGCGGGGATTCAGGATGCGAGATGCGGGGCCGCTGGTTTTTAACTCGGGCGACTGAAGATTGGAGGGCGGCGATGTCGATTCATGCCGCGGGTGCGGACTGGTGGGCATGGAGAGCTGGTTATGCTGGTTATGGCTATTTATGACGGCAAGGGTTCCACTGCGCGTCTATCCGTGGCTGCCTCCACCCTCACGTCCGCGTCCGCATCTGCATCGAGACTCGAGTTCATGTGTGCCTCCACTCCCGATTCCGCGCATAGATTCAACCCACCTCCACCTCCACCCACCCCCATTACCGTGTTCGTCTAATCTATATCGCACTGCTGCTACCCACTGCCCCAAACATCACTGATACTACTGACTAACAATACCAATACCAAACCACAGTTGTACCGCCGGTAATCCCGCCACCTTTGCCACCACACTGTTCTAACGGGTCACGACGTCCAATACCACCTGCTACTATCACCATCGCCACCACACGCATATGCGTATACGCGGGGTCATGGCTTGATGAATCTGACGCTGTCTCTGGCTCTTACTCGTATTCCCCGACTCAGCGACGGCCCTCATACCCACGCTCTGTCTCCCTCTCTCTCTTCCCTATCTGTCATCATCGTCCTCTTGATTGTATTCAACGATGATCATGATCAAACTACTCCCAAAAAAAATGCTGTCGACGCTGTTGGTGCGCACGCATGCTCGTTTGCACCTCTTGGTATGTTATATTATCGTTCGAGAACCGTCCGATCTTTCATCCGCGCACTCTGTCTCTTCGCGACACGGAGATTTAACATACCCTTTCACTTTCACTTCCTCTTCTCCAGCCTTGATTACGCAATATCGCCGTTACACTTTCTCGCGTCTTGCTTATTTTATTGCTATTCCTATCTCGTACTCTTTCTTGACGATATACTGACTTAGTGTACCCACACGTTGCCTCTCATCACACCACACCTTCTCCCCTCGCCTCATCGCATCGCATCGCACATCCGCTCATCACATCTCATCACATCCCCTCTCATTGTATTTCATCTCGTTGTATTTCTTCGTCAATACTGAACTCATGTCATCCTTATCACATAACATCTTATCATAGCACACCGCACCATACCACATCAACTCCGATTTTGTTATTTCTATCCTATCCTATACTATTGACCTAGCGAATACAATGCCTCCTTCATCCGGAGCCATCAGCGTATATGATCCCTTTCCTTAGCGTAACCTGGACGTTTAGGCTAAACTTCAAACTGTGGAGTGAATTGAATGAGGAATGAAGAAAAGAGCGATCTACCGCCGCTTTGAGTATTTTTTCCTCTTTTTTTTTTTTGTTTAGGTTAGATTCGATTTCTTCCCTGGTTGGTTGATTCGTGGGTTCGATGCTCTACGATTTAATCCTGATCTATATGATATAGCGTACGCTGTGCTGCTCCCCATGTATTCATACGATACGTATCTCAGTATATAAGCGCTGAGGTACTGTGCGTTCGGAGCAGTCATATTTATAATCTAAAAGCTGGGAAGTTATGGAGATATTGACCGTGGGTAGATGAGCAGCGGGGGTACTTAGCGGGGGATGGGAAATAGTCTCAGGCTTGGAGTCTGGGTTTGTTAGCTATGTAGCTACGTATACATAAGTTTGGCCGTAGAACGTGTGAGTGGGGATGCTGGTGGTAAGAAGCAGGATGCGGAGCGGAACTATCATGATGCTGCTTGTGAGATGGGTTATGCGAAAGCTGAGGCCGAGGGCGAGCCAAAGGCAGTTACTGTTTCGTTTCATTTCTTTCCTCTTATCCTCATTGACGACAAGGTCGCGGAAGCAATATGAAGACGGCTAGTGCGATGGAGTCTTAAACGATGAGATACGAAGGAGTTGTCTATCAGGTATTCTATTGGAAATTTCTTGCTGTCCGTATTCTCTCTATTCATTTCGATAACATTTCTTTGCTTGTAAAAATTGATACATAGTTTTACAGAACTTTCCAGTCCTATGGGAAGCTGATGTTCTATTGATCTGCCCAACATAGTAGCCTTCAAGTTGATGCGCGACACATCATATATTCCATTGTCTCCGGCATATTGAGCAGGCGCAGGCTGTAGTCGGCATGCAATGTCAGACGGGGAATTGTATGGAAAACAGATACCGTTCCGGGGCTGCAGCTAGTACTGTGATGCAAATTGGCAAGGTGCTGCTAACGGCATCTCGCGTTCGAGTATGGAGAATTATTAATGGGCACTTGAGGGTTTTCCTCCCGACTGCTGACCAAATGCTATGATTGACCATCATTTTCTTTAGATGTAGAGATAGCCTCAGTGATTCCTCGTTCCTCGAAATCCACCGCCACCTGCAAAACACGTTACAGGTAGATCACAGTCTTCGATGTAGTAGACTACGCGGCAACAGCGCAGCGCCAGTTCTGAGACGCAGTAATTACTCGAAGTCGGTTTCTATACCCTGGCAATAACAAAACATCTCGTACCGACCTAAGTTCTGTTAGAATTAACGTGAGAAGCCTATCGCAGCCGAATTCATGTGGAAAAATCAATGAACATGCAGAGGTAAATCAGGTACCGTATTCTAGACTGTTATACCTTGCGAAAGTTCTCCATCAACTGCTTTGAATGATCGTCTTTCTATACAACGCAACCCCTCGGACAACTTCCAGTTTACCGAATTTGTTAAAGGTGTTCGAAACTGCAACAGCCACCTTGTTATGAGCAACAAACTGTCTATATTTGCGTCCCAAACGACCTTAGTGTCCGAGAGCACTCAGCGATCGCCTCAGTTTCTTGGTCTATAAAATCATTGTTATTGATTGCCTATATTTCCCACTTGACTCAAATCATTTGGTGTTCGCATTGTAGGTTAGCATGTTCTTATGTGTTCATACATGGTCGCTGCGCATTCTGAATATGCATAGCTTAACGGCAGTGCGTCCTTGTATAAGCTACGGTTGACACTGTCCCGGCATATATACGGCATAAGTGCTATCAATTGCTGGTGTTCAGCTATTTGAAGCCGATCTGTGGAATGAAGCCTCCATTGATGGCCATGCTGGTAGCTGTGGTATTTGGTTCTATTCTTGTAGATACGTTTGTATCGTCACTAGGCTATGTGAGCGTGAACCCAAAGTCCACTATAATACCCACCACTCTCCAATCATTTGCCCTCTTTGCTGTTCTAAAATTTTCCCCAGTTGTTTCTTCGCACTTGAAGCACTCGATTCGACACTGACAGCGATTGGAAAGCTACTTCAACCACTTCTCTTACCTGACACCCATTCCGCCCGGGTATCACCCATTCAGCAGCCAAATGTTCCCACAGCGCAGTAACTTCATCATCAATGGTGGTCATTTAGTAAACGCCCAAGGCGATTATCACTACAATGTAAACAGGGACACTGGTAAGAACTCTCTGCTGCCAAACTCACGCTAGAGTATTTATTTGCATGTTCATGTAAGGACTACACGTTCTTGGGCAGCATATTGCCTCTGGCGCAATGTTCGATTCCTCTGCACGACACTCGCCCGGAATGTGTTATCCCGGGACGCGAGAAAAAGCACTCAAGATCATTACAGACTGGATTATTGACCCTGCTCCCGAACATAGTGTCATATGGCTATACGGCCCAGCAGGATCCGGAAAATCAGCGATCGCACAGTCAATCGCAGAGCTTCTCTGGCAGTTATATCAAAGTCAATATGCAGGAAGCTTTTTCTTCGCCGCCGGAGACGATATGGGTAGGGGAGATGGCAACAAACTTTTCTCGACGCTTGCATATCAGCTTGCAGTTCAATTCCCTGCCCTACTGCCCTTCATAACCGACACATTGAATAAAGATCCTATGCTTCCTACGAGGTCCATGGAAATTCAAATCAAGGCTCTTATTGTTGACCCTCTCTTACAAGTATCAAACTGGTCGGCCCATACGCCTACCATTATCATAGACGGTCTGGACGAATGTGCAAATTCGACCACTCAGAAGAACATCCTTTCTCTCATATCCTACTATATTCGTCATCATAACTTACCCCTTCGATTCCTTATTGCCAGCCGTCCCGAATATTGGATCAGGAATGCATTTGAAGTCGGGACTATTCACGATCTCACACTGCCCATATCACTCAATGAGGTTGGAGATGCAGACGGCGATATCGAAAGATATCTGGTCGCTGAATTCGCCGAGATTTGCAACAAATACAGTCTCATCATGTCATCTGTGGTGCAACCGTGGCCACCCTCACGCATTGTCAAACGCTTCGTTGAAGAATCTTCCGGCCAGTTTATATATGCATCCACTATCGTCAAATTTGTTGGCTACTCGTCCGACTTCTGTGATCCTCGAGAACAGCTCCAGATATTGACGACGGCTGGACCTCATCGTGCCACTGCGTTCTCAACCCTTGACGCCCTATATGCCGCAATTCTATCGCGTATCCCTGACACTCATCGAGCAGCACTGAACCTGGTCCTTGGAGGCATTATTCTCGACTTGACCGTTCAAGCAATAGAGATTTTTCTCGGAGTAGCTGCTGGAGTGATAGCTATCAATTTAGCCGCCCTCAACTCGCTCATTGAAGTACAACCTGTAGTGTTTCAAGCTCAAGAAGTATTGGAAGTATTTTATGGCCCGCGTGGGTGTCCAGACGAAACAAACATCAGGTTTTGCCATTTATCATTTCGGGAATTTCTCCAGGATCAAGCTCGCTCAGGACAATATTTTGTGGACGTGGCCGAAATATCTAATCAGTTCTTGTTTACTATTTTCAATCTGTTTGGGGATGCTCTAGAGCAGAAGCCAGAAGTTGAACAACATAGGACTTAGTAAGCTCACTCGCATTGTCTGGAATTCATACTAACTGCTTTTGTTGAAAACACCAACAGCACTATCAGCGTAATGTCTTTACACCACTTGCTGGACAGCATACCCAAGCCACCTAACATTCTGTGGAATATTAACACTTTAAAAGCTCTTGAAGCTGAGCTCGACTTGAAGTTCAAAGCCTTCATTTCTTCCGATTCGACAAATATTCTATATAGTTCATATTTATTGCAATATCTGGAAATCTTTCGTTCTTGGTCGGACGAACTTCATCCCAAGCAATCTCGTTACATGAATACTCTGGACCTCGCTGAGTGCAGAATCATACATTATCTGCAAGAAAATGATATGCTCAGCATCACCCCACTAGCACTCTACGCCTCGTATGACATTCATATCACCGTTGACGCAATGAATCAGCTTCGGGAAGTGAACCTATCGAGCGAGATGCCCAATTGTTTCCTGTCTGTTTGGTGGCGGTGGGAGTCGTCAAATTTTAAGGCTGCATACATTGTACGTCTATCCCGGTTCGAGACATACATTGATGATTACGGGGACGAGGAATTGCTTTCTCGATGGATCGGGAAGTCAATGCGACTCATGTGTCTTTGTTTGACTATATTGGGTTATGATACCATAAAGCGTGCCAAAGATCCAAATGCGTAAGTTTTATACTGCTTTGTTAAATATATTATTAACCAAAATTTGTTCCAAATCAAGCCCAAACTTGCTACCCTATACTGAGGTTGACTCAAGAATCTATATTCTGCATTCCTTCTTTTATACGAACCAAATTCGGGGATCAAGGATAAAGCATTTACTCTCCAATGCACAGGGACGATTGTTTTTAACACTTTTACTGGATCCCAGGCTGTGGAACATATTTTGTATACGCCAATCTGAGATGGAAATGGGGCTGGGTAAATTTGCATGGTATGCAATGCACTGGATACACGCAAAACTGGCACGTATATATTTATGTCTCCCGTCGATCATATGGCACTAACTATCATGTATCATGATCATTCCTATAGTGTGATCCTGTGTCGGTATCGCTGATTGCAGAATACGACACAGGTCTCCCGGCCAGAATGTCACAGGCAGTAACTGGGATCTATCATCAGATCTTTTTACCTTCTTTCCAGAGCTGTCGGCGTCTAATGGAACTCATTGTAATTCAACGTCAAAACATCAGCCTGGGTGCTATGCTGCATTTGATGCAACCGTGCGACAATAGCAATGTATATACCATTGTGGAGGAAGGGCTTGCCGATCTGCATGGATGTTCTTATCATCCAAGGTCGTTTTGGGTACTCCGAGCCTTTCAGGATCAGTTCTTCGGTGGTGATGATCCAGAGAATAACTCTCCAGGAATCAACTCGGTTATTGATCGCTCAAGCTGGTATCCTTATCTGGCTGCCTATCTTCTTAATGAGAACGTCAAGTGTCAATATCAACAGCTACATCCACAATTCTATGCACCAATTGGGCTGCCATTCTTCAATACCTATCTTGGAGACTGTTTACCCTACGCATACCCAACTGAACGAAACCTGACTGCACTCCGTGCATTACGTGTTTTGTCTTCAACCAATCCCACGCCATGGAACCCACCCTTAGGATTCTGCTCTGGAATTAATGTGTTGTTATTGGTATGCCCGCTATGATACGCCGTTACATTCTGTGACTTGCACTGACGCATGGTTATAACGCAGAAATATGATCGCTCATCTCTCTCGCTTGAAGAGCTTGCTGGGCTCACGGGGTGGCTCGGCCTCACTAGTTGAAGAGGGTGCTAGTGATTCCGAAGAAGATAATAATAATGGAACTAATGATTCGGGAGAAATGGATGAGGATTCTGACGAGGATTTTAACGAGAACTCTGATGCGAACTCTGACGAGGACATGAATATGTAGTGTCAATGGCAGTCGTTGAATCCAATCTTTTTGCCAGTATACAAACTCTACTACGTAGACACAAATACCTGAAGGAAAGTGAGGTCACACCTCAGAGGGTCTGACTAGCGATACAGGTATAGCCCACAAATACGCCCAATGCCGGCTACATACTCTGACGAGTGTTTGCAACACAGAAATACGATCGCTGATCTTCAACGCTTGTAGAGCTGGTTCGGCTCACGGGTTGGCTTGCCTCACCTGTTGAGGAAGATATTATAGTCTGGCTCCCAGATCATTCGGACAAGGATATTCTTGCTACCTGTACTCTACATCCTCTTGTAGTTTTCAATATTTGTGTAATACTAAGCGGGATAACGTGGGACCCTTAGGTGGATTAGATCCCTTCAGTTGATCACACACACAACATCGCCAAACACCCTGTTCGCGATCGAACTATGTTATTCGTTTCGTTTCATTTCCTCATTTCACCTTCAGCGGCGTCGCTCAGAGGTTCGACTCCTCACTGGACTGACCAGATATAATCAGCTGTACGTATATATGCTTATCCTCATTGAAATCAAGGCCGCGGAAGCAACAAGAAGATGGTTGGTGCGATACAGTCCTAAATGGTCGGATCTGAAGCAGTTGGCTATCAGGTATTCGATTGGTAATTCCCCGCTGTCTGTATTCTCTCAATTCCATTCGATGACATTTATTTCGCTGATGATAATCGGTGCACATTTTTGCAGAGTTCTCCTGTCGTATGGGGTAGACATTCTATCGACTCTTTGCCCAACATAGTAGCCTTCAAGTGGATGCGCGACACGTCGTATATTCAGTCATATAGCGTCACACAGAATATAGATAGATGGTGCGCGAATATCGCTTTGTGTACCATATCAGGTGTTCTACTTTCTCGGGGATATGGAGCAGGCGTAGGCTGTTGTCGACGTGGGATGTCAGACGGGGAATTGTATGGAAAACAGATACCTTTCTGAGCTGCAGCCGATACTATGATGCAAGTTGATAAGATTCCGCTAGAGACATCTCGCTTTCGGAGTATGAAGAATTATTCATGGGCACTTGAGGGTTTTCCTGTCGACGGCGGGCCAAATGCTACGCATTGACCTTCATTTTCTTTAGATGCGGAGATAGGCTCAGTGTTCCTTGTACCTCGAAATCCACCGCCGCCTGCAGAACACGTTACGGGTAGGTCACTGGCGATGATGGCCTCCCAAATCTGTGGGTTTCTGTGCCGCTTCACGTATAGCATTCTTCCATTCGCAATGTCTCTCACAATGGCATCGGGTTGGTATAGTTGCGACTTGCCATCACATTCATCGACGCAGCAGACTAAACGGCAAGCGTGCCGCGCTAGTTCTGAGCCGCATTAATTGCTCATAGACAGTTTCTATGCCATGGCCATAATAAATCCTTTCGTACTCACCTAAATTCTGTTAGAATGAAGGTCACAAGATTATCGCAGCTGAATTTATGTGGAAGAACATGCAGAGGTGAATCAGGTACAATGTTGCTGACTGTTGTACCTTGCTGACATTCTCTGCCAACTGCTTTGAATGATCGTCCTTCTATCAACATTCGGTTCGTTGTACCATTCAGTTCAATGAAAGTACGTAGGTCTATTGTATAGCCGATCATACCCATACGCCAGGGAATTGATGCTTGTAATCTGGCTACAGTTTTTCTATCACCAAGTAGACCTATTATGTCCAGAATTTTCTGCAGACGATTCTTCTACCCAACGTAACCACCCGGACATCTCCCGGTTTACCGCATTTGGTAAAGATGTTCAAAACGGTGACAGCCGCCTTGTTTCTGGGTCATTAAATATAGCGTGTCTTCGATTGGTTCTGTTATATAGTTCTCTATTAAGATTATCGATATGGGGTTTTTTTTCTTTGTGTGTAAGTATACTCACACATATGCCGGACACCACTGTTGATCTCCATTTGTCCGAAATGAGTCATTTTCCCCTTGATATTCTCACCCTGCTATAGGGTAAGCTACGCCTGGTCAATGTGGCAACTCTATCTATCCTATCCAAGGTTGTACATGGTTGCTCACGCTTTGTTGCCAATATACTGCTCAGAGTCTACAGCTGTATGTTGGTATTTTAATAAGCAGGTGCATAGCACAATGTCGCGTAGAACAACGCCACATCAATTTATTACGATACAGCAAAGACAGAGACCAGTCTTGCTACATCATCCGATTCAAGTCAGCACTTCGCATGACGCCAAAATATCGAAAGCCTTTGATTTAAGGCTAGACTCCTAAACATCAATAATATGAGAAACAAGTACAAGTAGAATACGATATCGGGAAACACAGTCCTATGTTTGGACCAATGGACAGTCTACCTGGGTACGATAACCACGTCCAGAATAAATCAAAAACTTTGACTTGTGGTATGTGTGGCACCCGATTAGTGTCTGTAAAAATAAACTCTGTTCATGAAGAATGAGCACATGTCGTATGTTTTGTCCATCCTATGTTGCAAAAACAACGGACGGAGTGGGGAATGCCGAACCTACGAGCATATAAGCAGCTTCACATATCTCCAAACTTCAGCAAGTTGCCTCTAACACCTGCATTCTTATATTCTGACCTCTATTCCACTCATCTCTACTCAAAATGGCTAATCGACTCCTTGTTGAAGGCGCATTACCCAGGCCTCCTCCTGGTGTTGCTGCCCACCCACGTCTTGAGATAACCAGGTTCATTGCGGATATTCGTCAATTCTCTCTTTACGTTCAAGCACTTCGTATGTGATTATTTCATCGCGATCAACCTCACCACTTACTGCGACAATGAAGAGGTTTTCTATGATAGAGACAGAAACAATGTGGCGTCGCACTGGCAAATCAGCGGCATTCACGGCCAACCATATGTTGATTGGGACGGTACACCCAGTGGTGGGCGCGGTTACTGTGTCCATCGCACTGAGCTCTTTCCGACCTGGCATAGGCCATACGTCGTGCTCTTCGAGGTAAATATATAATATACGCATCAAATTCCGCGTCTTTAATGAATTATATGATATAGCAAGAGGTGCAGAGGATCGCTCGCCAGATTGCAGCAACATACACTTACGATCGACCTATTTGGGAGGGAGCAGCGTTATCTCTACGTCAACCATACTGGGGATGGGATAACTTGGCCACAGTTGTCCCACCAGACCAGGTCATATCGTCGCCTACTGTTCAGATCATGAGGCCGATTGGTCCGGCGCTTGTATCCGTTCCGAATCCGTTCTTGACATATACCTATCCAGCCAACGCTAATGCGGTCTTTACTCCTCCCTTCAATGGCTGGCCAAGAACCGTACGCTACCCAGATGGAGCTGGGAACAGTCAACCTACACTACTCCGCGCGTATGTTACAATTACTCTTTCGACAATATTGTCTTGACATCACCCACGTCCCTGAACAGAGCACTTCAAGTGGAAGCGCAACAAATCGTGAACGATACTCAAAGGCTCTTCTCGCTCACAACTTGGAATGCATTCACTCTGGGAAGTGGAGCTACTAATGGTCTCGAGAATATTCACGATACCGTTCATCTCAGAACAGGTGGAGGAGGCAATATGTCGTCTGTTGCAACCGCCGGTAGGTGACTTTGATTTCCGACCGCAAACATTATTAACAAGAGCCATAACTTAGCTTTCGATCCTATTTTCTACCTGCATCACGCTCAGGTCGATCGTGTTATCGATCAATGGTACCGTAGGCATCGCGTATGGACACCAAACGCAGCCAGTAAGTACATGATTCTGACTCAGCTCGATTATACCATCACTGCACTAACCACATGAGGTAGATCTATTACCATTCCGACGCACTCAGGCCGCCTACTGGCAATCTCCAGCCATCATTGATAATAATGGCGTCTTCAACTACAGCTATGATGGTATTATAAATAGCACACAATCGGCATCCAGCGAGGGTGCCGCAGTGGATGAACCAAGTAAGATTTATATCACTCAGCTTCATTTCTTTCCCCTTATGTCATCCTCTACAGCGACAGCTACCAGCTCTGTAGCTCTGGAGTGGAGTGTCCGTGTGCAATGCAAAGAGTATGAAGTTGGAGGCAGTTTCTCTGTCTACATCTTCATCGCAAACGAAGTCCCTCCTAATCACGCAGAGTGGCTTTTGCACCCTACCTTTGCCGGCACCTTTGATGTCTTCGCTAATACAAACCCGGAGCAATGTGAAAACTGTAGCGCGCATGCTGACGACATTATCAAAGGGTTCGTGCACATCAACGACAAATTCCTCGAGAGGTCTAAACAGTCCTCTGTCGAACCTGATGTTGTGGTGCCTTATCTAAAGCAACACCTGAGCTGGGCAGTCACCAAGGCATGTTTGGTTTAGTATCTACTGCTATATGAGTCTCACACTGGCAGTTAATTTTAGGCAAACGGAGAAGTTGTTGAACTGAAAAAGTTCCCATCGCTTGAAGTGACGGTGTTATGCACGCCCCTCGACCTTCCTGCTGGTGCGGATTACCCTCTGGAAGGCCAACCGAAGATTTACCCAGACATTACACGCGGCCGTGTCGGTGGAGAACATGCTGCCTGAAAGTAGCCACCCGGCTCCTAGTCGCCTTGGTCAGCAACACTTGAATATGGAAAGACAAGAAGAAGTTTATTCAAATTGTATTTGTATCGCAAACTGTGATTATGCGCTTCCCAATTATGCCGTTTTCATTTTTCCATCTGTTTCAATTTTTTCCCTTTCATCGCTCGAACTTGTCATCTTTCCTTGGCCTTTTTCTGTGATGTATTGCAGACTGTTATCTACTCATCGACACTCAGCCTATGATGCTGTTATATATCGAATTTTCCAACTTCTCCTAGTTTAACAATTGCTTGACAAATTTCCTCCGTACCGAAGTATCTACTTAGTTAGAAACGCTACTGCATACGTCAAGTATTCAATCGGATTTCGGATAGGTCAAAGAGGCAACAATCATGAGACAGAATGATAATTTGCGGGTCCTGAAGCCCAGTCAGATATGCACTGAATGACGGCTTCTGAACAACTTCTGAATATGAATATTTCTGTATTCCTCTGAGACAGCCATACATCGTGAATTGTTGACACGAATGTCACCTAATCACCTATTATTGAACCGAGCGCTTGGCAATCTGATTATATTAGTCTTTGCTTGCTAAGTTATCACCAACAATGCTTAGCTTGACAACCACATGATGTTTGGTAGCAGCTGTAGAGGCTTGATAGTCTCACTTTCCAAACATAAGGTCTGGATTCGAGACTACACTTTCAATAAATCAGGGATGGCGAGAGTAGACGATTACTCGATAATAAACGCGAATACGAGATTGGGGACAGTCAATTTAACAGAAAAAATGAGAAAAATAGGTATAAATTTTAGTAAGGAGTCATCCGGTAATTGTCTGAGCAATAATCGCAATCCGGACGCGGTTTGTGCACAATTATGCGCTTCTCGTCCTTCTCACGAACTCAGAGCGTTCATAATCGAATTCATAATCGCTTTCTGAATTGTCCCGTAATCATCTGCTCTCGTCCCTATTGCTTTCTAGGTTCCTGACATTGTTTATAGAACTAGAAGCCAGGTCTGGAGTCTCCGGCTCTGTATCTATGCACTGGAGCATTCGATTTGAATGCAGAGAGTTTGGAGATGGTGGCAGTTTCCATGTCTATATTTTTCTCTCCAACGATGTTAGCAGCCCGAGCGCAATCGGTCGTCGCCTCAGCTTTTTGGTTTATCATGTCATTGTTATCGATTGCCCATAGTTCTCACTTGACTCAAATCATCATCCGGTGTTTGCTTTGTAGGTTATCGTGTTCTGCCTCTTTGTTCATCCCTGTTCGCTGCGCATCCTGAATACGCATAGCTTAATGGCAGTGCATCCTTGTGTCAGCCACGGATGACAATATCCCAACCTATATATGATACAAGTGCTATCAATTCCTTGCGTTCAATTACTTGAAGCCTCCTTTGATGGACATGCTTGTAGCTGTGGTATTTGGTTATATTCTTGTAGAGACATTTGTATGGCGGCACGGCTACATGACTGGGAATGTTGAGTCCATTATAATACCCACCAGTCTCCAATCATTTTCCCCTTTTGCAGTTCTGAAATTTTCCCTAGTCGTTTTCTTCCCACCAGATGCACTCGATTCGACACGAGGTCTTTACCCTCACCCAGGTATTCCATGTGGAGTCCACATGGAGTTTAGTGACCTTTTTTTTGCAGGTATCCCAGCCATTGAGAGGTGGAGACTCCACATGGAGTCCAGCTGGAATTGACTCATCATCCATGTGGGCCAATGTGGAGGATATGGAACTCCATCTGGACTCCATATGGAACTTCATGTGGAGTTCCACATCCTCCATATGGATTCCATGTAAATTTAACTCATGAATCATGTATATTAGCATGAATACATTATTTCAGGGTCAAATTCAAATGGAATCCAGGTGGAGGAAGGTCCCCAGATTTTATTTATATTTTATTATATTTTATTATAGTGTAAAGAAAAAAAGCACTAGCAGGAATTGAACTAAGGCATCCAAGAACACTGAACACAAGCAATAAACTGACCAAGCCACAAAGGCTTTATTGTCTAACAAAAATTGATGGCCTACATATCAATTTGGATCATTTCTCGGCAATTCTCGGCAAGCATTAAACAACATCACATGCATGACTCATCGTTGCCACATCAGTCCATTGGTTACTCCAACCACCCCACCTTGCCTTCCGACCACCACCACCACCCTGTTGCCACCAGTTGGGCTTGCCCCACCACCTCGCCGTTGTTGGTCGGAGCCAGGCATCTGCCAACCTGACTCAACATGCATCACACTACCACCAACCGAGGCCATGCACAATGACAACACATCTGTTGAGATGTTTAATGTGGGGTGCCTTTGTAATTGCCCAATACACAACACTCAATCAAATATTTATATTGATCAGTTTGATCTGGGAGGGTAAGCTTTAAGGCTTATTACAATAACTAGTTTAGCAGAGTACAGACTTAGATGATCGCTCAAGGGTGATCACTAGTAGCTAGAGAACTCTTTCAGACAGGTGAGTACACACAAGGCACTGAAATAGCAAGGGCAATCTCTTGATGTGAGGGTGATCACCAATATCAAGGGGATCGCTTTTGGGGGCAAGTGTATATGGGACACTTAACAGATCCCTTTATAAAACCCAAACTCAAACTATCAAATACTATAAGCAATCACCCGTATTAACACATAGCATATCCTTAGTTCCTATAAGCAACTGGGCACACTAGTCCACAGTTCTTAGTTCACCATAGGCAATGTCCTGAACAGTTGGATTTCTCTGATAGTTGTCCCTAGTTACTATGAGCAATCACTAGCCTTTATAGGGTTCCCACCTGTACTTAAAAATCCCCAGGGCAGTCTTACTATAGGCAACATCCTGAACAGTCAGAGTTCTCTGACAGTTGTCCCTAGTTACTATGTGTACTTTGCAGTGCCCCCATATTCCATTGGACTCCAACGGACTTTCACCAGACCCAGCCAATTCCAATGGACAGTCCATTGGACGTCCAACAGATTCTGTTGGACTTGACAAAATTCTGCTACCAGTCAGAGTCCAGCCAAATTCCGGTCAAAGTCTGGTTGGGTCACTTCAAGACAGAAAACAGGTGGACTGGCTGGACTGTCCAGTCCGTTGGACTTCTGTTGGACTTCCAGTGGACTTCCACCGGACTCTCAGCACTTAATTAGACCAGATCCAAGAGTGCTCTGTCTAGTAGATGTCCAGTGGACTGTCATTGGTTTAGTTGCAGACTTGGGAGGGGATTTAGGGACAGTAGCAGTGTTCTTGGAAGCTTTGGGAGCCATATTAAGGAAGCTAGGTCACTAGGATAATACTTCAATCTTATCTTTAATTCATGTAACAATGTAATATAATATATTGAAAACTATATACTACATTATTACCTACATGCAAAAAGAAGTAAAAATATATATAAAAAAGAAAGAAAGACTAAGAAAGGGGAGCAGGAGGGTACATTGGTGGTGTTGTGGTCATTGGCCATGTTGTCGTCCGTACGTGGTCCCTGTTGAGGTATGTGTCGGTGTTGTGGTTGGTTGTGCCCGCCTTCCGTATGTGTCGGCATTGTTGTTGGCTGTACACGTTGTGGTACATGTCATGGTACATGTCCGTACCCATCGCTCACATTGTCTGTATGGTCATGGCACGCGGTCATCCTCGCCTTCTCCCTTGTCGCCCTTGCAGTCCTCGCAGTCCACATCGCTCTTGTCCTGCCCATCCTGCTTGCCCTTGCCTTTGCCCTTGTCCTGCTCATCCTGCTTGCCCTTGCCCTTGCCCTTGCCATCCAAGTTCATTCCAGCTTATTTCATTCAATAAGACTTTGTGAATTTCACTAAGTCCAACTTTAAATTCACATGGAATGGAATCCAATTGGATTCCAACTGGAATACTTTAATCTTAGCTTATATTGATGTGACAATGTAATATAATATATTAAAAACTATATACTACATGATTATATACAGGTAAAAATAAAATAAAAACATAATAAAAAAGAAACAAAAAAAGAAAAAGAAAGAAAAGAACAGAAAAAGGGGGCGGAGGGTACATTGGTGGTGTTGTTGTCTGTGTTATTGATGTCATGGTCGGCAGTACCTGTCTTTGTATGTGCTGGTGTCAGTGTCGGGTGTTGTCATCGGCAGTACCCGCTGTGGTACGCCGTCAGTGTCATTGTTGGTGTCATTGTTGGTGTCATTGTTGGTGTCGTCCATACGGTCGTGCTATGCATCGCTGCCATCGTTGTGTGTTGTGGTCATCCCTGTTGTCCTCAATGTCACCATGGTGGTACATGTCGTCGTGGTCCATACCTGTTGTGGTATGTGTCAGTGTCATCGCGTGTCAGTGTTGTTGTCGGCCCTGTCGTCCTGGCCTTTGCTGTTGCTGTGGTGGCATCCGTCAGTGCCATCGTTGTGGAGTTGTCCTTGTCCTTGCCCTCACCCTTTGCCTTCCTTGTCCTTGTCCTTGTCCTTGTCCTTGTCCTTGTCCTTGTCCTTGTCCTTGTCCTTGTCCTTGTCCTTGTCCTTGTCCTTGTCCTTGTCCTTGTCCTTGTCCTTGTCCTTGTCCTTGTCCTTGTCCTTGTCCTTGTCCTTGTCCTTGTCCTTGTCCTTGTCCTTGTCCTTGTCCTTGTCCTTGTCCTTGTCCTTGTCCTTGTCCTTGTCCTTGTCCTTGCCCTTGCCCTTGCCTCCATCCTTGTTCTTGCTGCCGTCCTTTCCCTTGCTGCCGTCCTTGCCCTTGCTGCAGTCCTTGCCCTTTCCACTGTCCTTGCCCTTGCCGCTGTACTCGCTCTTGCCGCTGTCCTCGCCCACGTCCTGGTCCACAACGGTGTCTTGGTCCTCGCCGTCGCAATCCTGGTCCTAGCCGTCACCCTCAGCGGTCCTCATCATGGTCCTCGTCCACGTCCTTGTTGTTGCTGTCACAGTCGCCCTTGTCCGCGACCTTGTTGTCGCTGTTGTCCTCGTTGGTGTGGCCATTGCGGTTGTTCTCGTCCTCTGTTGCGTTGGGTTGGCTCTTGCCTGGCTCTGACCGATGAGGCAGTGGTGGTGGTGGAAGGAAAAGGGTGGGGGTCGGAATCAACAATGGACTGACGTGGCATCAACATGTCACATGCACGTTGTTGTTTGGCCCATGCCAAGCAGTGCCAAGAATTTAGGCTGCATCAGTATCTATTTAACTAATTTTTTTATTTTCCATAAGCATTTGTGGCTGAGTTGGTTTATTCTGCTTGTGTTCAGTGTTCTCTGATGCCTGAGTTCAATTTTGTTTCTGTCTTTTTTTTCTATACTAGTATAAATTATAATAAAAGGACATTAAAGACCTCAAATAACCCTCTGCTTGCTGTCTGTTGGACTTCCATTGGAATTCCATTGGACTTGTCCACTGGAATTCCAATAGTCATGTCCAGTGTGATTCCGATAGACTTCCATTGGACTTCTGTTGGTCCTGTCTGGTCATTTCCAGTGGACTTTGACTGCTGGTTTGGCATTATTCCTGTGGACAGTCCACCCAGTGAAAGGGTGTAAACCATTCTGAGCTTATAATTCATAGTGAAATACAGTGGCCCTTATTTTTGACGGTTATCTGTAATAAACTAGTACATTATACTAGTGAAGGGTAGGAGATACGCCAGATTATTAGGCTTTGAGGCTTTACTTCCCAGTGGTCCAACAAGAGTAATAGACTTTACAAACTAACTAAATTGTAGTGTGGCCTATTAATCAGTGCTACAAATCAAAGACTACCTTTAGTTTTCTACACAGCTATCAAATCAGCCCTAACCGAGTGCCTGAGGTGATCGCCTCGCACCATTGATCATGCTATTAGTCCCATGCAAGGAAGAAACTCCCAAGAGGTAACCTTGGCTCTTACAAGGGGTAAAACCCATCAGTCCCTTACCAAGTGATTGCCAAGTAACAGAAACCTTATTAATTAGCAAAAGTGATCACTGTGTCCAGGCCTCACAAAGGCTGTTCACTAAAATAGGCAATCAACTGCTCAGGGATCAGACATCACTGCACCACACAAGGGATCACCCCATGGACCGAATGTATTGGCAATTGAAATCTTGTGTACAACTCAGCATATGGTGGTCTACTAGATCCAACTATAAAAACTTGTAATTTGCAATGCAGCCAACGTGGAGTGAGCGATCACCCAACCAGCGATCACCACACAATACTAGAGGTAACTTGCCTCATGATAAGGGCACCTGCTGTTCCAGGAGGTCCTAAACCAATAGCAACTGTGCTTGGGAACCTTGGTAGGGTTTCCTAGGAAATATACCCCTAAGCAATCTAGTCCTGACATGCCTTAACCACAGAGCCATCTGCTAAAATAAGTTGGGTGATTGCTACTCAAGGAGGCACTGCCACATGGACAACCATGTTATCTTCAAATAAGTGCTGTAGCCCAGGCAAACTAGTACTTTCCATTATTATAATTGGTGCAGCAAAGGCTAGGCAGCATGCAGTCCATTTCCTTTCTTTTCTCTTAGCCTCTTTCAATTATCACAAGCTAAAGTATCTATTTAGTCTATAAAAACAGCCCTGTATCTTAGAATAGGAACCAAGTAATCTACACCCCAGATTTGATATCAGAATTTACTCCGAATAAGAATTCTAGTGTTAACACTTTGAGGACTAGTGATTTGTGTGATAAGAGATCAAACACTACAGTTCACCTTAAGCAATTAGGTGCTACCTGGTTTTGTGAGCGATCACCATTGTTATATTCAATGTCAGGTCTATTAGACTTGATAAGCAGGCTTTTATAAGTCATCTGTGGACTGCCCTGGGGATTGTTAAGTACGGGTTGGAACCCTATACGGCTAGCAATTGCTCATAGTAACTAGGGACGACTGTCAGAGAACTCCGACTGTTCAGAACATTGCCTATAGTAAGACTGCCCTGGGGATTATTAAGTACAGATGGGAACTCTATAAAGGCTAGTGATTGCTCATAGTAACTAGGGACAACTGTCAGAGAAATCCAACTGTTTCAGGACATTGCCTATAGTAAACTAAGGACTGTGGACTAGTGTGCCCAGTTGCTTGTAGGAACTAAGGATCTACTATGTGTTAATACAGGTGATCACTTATAGTGTTTGATAGTTGGAGTTTGGGTTTTATAAAGAGAACTGTTAAGTGTCCCGTGTACACTCGCCTCCAAAAGCGATCCCCTTGATATTGGTGATTACCCTCACATAGAGATATTGCCCTTACTATTCCAGTGCCTTGTGTGTACTTGCCTGTAAAAGAGTTCTCTAGCTACTAGTGATTACCCTTGAGCGATCATCTAAGTCTGTACTCTGCTAAACTAGTTGTTGTAATAAGCCTTACAAACTTACCCTCCCAGATTGAACTGACCATTATAAATATTTGATTGGGTGTTGTGTATTGGGCAATTACAAGGACACCCGCACTAAACATCTCACTGGACAGTCCATTGGACTTGTAGTCCAGTCGGACATTCACTGGAATCTCACTGGAATCTCACCGGAAATTTTCAGCAGTCCTAGACCAGAAAAATCCTCATTCTGAATAAAGAAAGTCCAATGGAGTCCAACCAGAGTCCAACCAAAAAATGGGGGCTGTGTAAAGACCTCATTGCTATGAGCAATTGCTAGCCTTATAGGGTTCCAACCCGTACTTAAAAATGCTCAGGGCAGTCTATGGATGACTTATAAAAGCCTGCTTATCAAGCCTCATAGATCTGACATTGAATATAACAATGTTGATTGCTCACGGAACCAGGTAGCACCTAATTGCTTAAGGTGAACTGCAGTGTTTGATCTCTTATCACACAAATCACTAGTCTGCGAAGTATTAACACTGGAATTCTTATTCAGAGTAAATTCTGATATCAAATCTGGGGTGTAGATTACTTGGTTCCTATTCAATAGATACAGTAGCTCAAAAAACCGTCCCAATGTTTGGCACTTTCTCACTAATTGTTTAATAACTTGGGAAATAAATTATGTAAAAGTCTGAAAATATTATATGTTATAGTTTAACATGTGACTAACATATTTCTTACCAAGGTCACATAATTTTAACAAAAACTGATTAAGTAATGGAATTTACAAAATAATAAAACATTGGGACAGTTTTTGACCCTATAAAATAATAGCTTTACATGCTTGTAGAAAGCCAAATTGCTTTGTATAAATTGTGAGAAAATTAAACAAGGTCATGTGACACTATTTGTACACATTTGCAATGTTGAATTCAAGTTCAACCATCTTTCTCTTTAACCACCACATCATGAAGCCTGCAACACCTTCTCAGTACAATTCTGTCCTCAATCTTCTTGAAAAAGGCTATTCTCTTTGTCAAATAGAGTCTAAAACTGGTTTGGGAAAGTCTACTCTCTAGGGGCCCCAGGAGGTCAGAAATTCCGCCGTCCAAAAGGCTAATTTTCTGACTCCATAAGGAGATAATTCCGCCACTAAGAGACAGAAAGAAAGGGCGGAATGAGGTCGGAAATACATCCACGAAATTGAACGTTTCCTACCCTTCCTTTTTTGGGACTGACCCTGTCGTAAGGAGTGAAAATTCCGAGCTTTAGAGATAGAAAAAAGCTAAAAAAAGGTCTTATTATACGACATAGAAAGTCAAAAATCAGTACTCAATAAATCAAGATGATCTGAAAATGAGCGGTTAAAAGGTTCTTTTTAAGACCTAAAATGTTGGAAAAATAGTACTCAGCAAATGAGGAAGGTCTGAAAATGAGCATTTCTTACACCGTTTGGAAGGCCAAAAATCACAACTTTATTGAAGGAAAGATATCCAGATTTTACCATTTTTATCACACTTAAAATGCAGAAAATTACAATCTAACATGTATGGAAATCACATTTATTAATAATATCATGACTACGAGATCTGATCTTCACAGATCGTCGAGATACATATCAGGGTCAAATGGTACTTCACCCTGGGAGTCCGAAATCTCGTCAGAACTGGCATTGGGGATTGTAGCATTTGTTCCATCATTGGCAATACATCGGTGGTAGGCTCGGATATGTTTGTGGTGACGTTTGATGTACTCTTCGATAGGCCAATTATGTGCAAACCTTTTCAGGTATGGTTGTCTATCCCTGGCCTCGAGTACGACTTAATAACAGTAACATAAAAAGATGAAAAATAAGGCTTACCAAATGGAAGATCTTTGCTAACTTGTTCTTGTCCTGGTGTGCCCAACGTACCACATAATCAAGGCCTGCTCGATTGAGCACATCTTTTATGGTACGCTGTAGTGTATCAATGAGTAACCTTGTATTAAGAAATTATTACGGTACTTACACGGATGGACAAAAACCTAATTCGATCATTAGCTAATCCCATGTCTTCCTGTAATTTAATACGTCTTCCTTCGGGACGGGGGGATCAGCGCTGGCTGTGTCATGGGCTGGTTTGGGCGGGATGTATCGTACTGAACCCTAAGACTTTGTACTTCAGCTATATGAATCGTAAATCAGTCAAAAGAAACTAGGCTGACATGATACAACAATTACATACCCAATAAACGATCCCTCTCCTCTCGAATCCGCTGCAGTTCACCAAGCTGATCATTTGCATTTGTGTCGGAGGAGTCACCATTCGGCTTCGGAACTGTTGCAAGAAGTCAATTGAGCATTGATTTCTTGTAGAGCAGGACCAGATGAACCACTAGTGTCCCTGTTGTGGACACCTAACGGCTCATTGGTAGACATAGCCAATGTGCCACTTGGGTCCTGACAATGGCCTTGACCTTGAACACGATTAAGCAGTCAGAATTGAACAAGTAGGACAATCACCATACTCACCAGTCCCAGAGCCTGTAGGTATGTTAACCCTCTTACGACCACGGGGTGCCAAAGGTTGAATGGGGTGAAGTGCTTGTGCAGCATTGGCTTCAGCATTTTGATTTTGATTGGTGGCGGAGCGGCCATCATTCGGACGTGCAGAAGATAGACGTGCAGATGTGCAAGGCATGATATATAATGACAGAGAGCAGACTTAGACAATGAGGCAAAAAATTTTGAATCCGGGTCGCATGCACAGATTTAAGTTAAATAAATACAGAAGATACTATACATTTTCCAGAACATTCGCTTGCTTCCACACGTTTCCATCCATTAGCAAAAGCAGAAATATCCCCATCTGCAATAAATACATAAGTTTACACAAACTAAGCACCGTGTTTGCCGTTAATCCATATGGCAGCAAATTGGGTGTGGTAACATTCTGTGATACAATTAGCTTTGGCTCAAATTCACTACAATTCAACGTACCTCCAGCTTAAGATCACACGCACACACTTGTAGTTGTTGTTTTCGATGATGGCTTTCACAACATTGTTGGCAAGGTAGAGCAAGCGTGCGGCATCACCCTCTGGGTTTCGGACTCGGACGTTCGAGGGAAGGGAAGCAATCCAGCGAATCATGGCCTGCACACCTGCATGGTGGTGACCATGACTGCCTCGAGGGGGCCCGAACACCTGCTCCATCGCTGCGAAGCGGGATGACATACCCTGTCGTGGAGCAGTTCGTGTTGGTCACGATGAAGCCCGACTTGAGCGGCAGTGAGAACAGCGTCTGCTGCTGCGGGATGATGGCGAGGTGGCCTATGTGAGACAATGAGTGGGACTTGCGGGTCCCAGTGGAAGTTCTTCACATTGGAGAAGACGGCGAGAACAGCACCTGCTGCTGCGGGATGATGGCGAGGTGGCCCATGTTCACAAGCGAGACGATGGCGAGGTGGCCTGTGTTCACGAAGCGAGACGATGAGCTGAACGTACAGGTCCCGGCGGAAGTTCTGCGCATTGTGGAAGACGGCGAGAACAGCGCCTGCTGCTGCAGGATGACGGCGAGTTCACGAGCGAGATGATGAGCGGGACGTACAGGTCCCGGCGGAAGTTCTTCGCATTGTGGAAGACGGCGAGAACAGCGCCTGCTGCTGCAGGATGACGGTGAGTTCACGAAGCGAGACGATGAGCGGGACGTACAGGTCCTGGCGGAAGTTCTTCGCATTGTGGAAGACGGCGAAAACAGCGCCTGCTGCTGCGGGATGATGATGAGGTGGCCCGTGTTCACGAGCGAGACGATGAGTGGAACGTGCGGGTCCCAGTGGAAGTTCTTCGCATTGGAGAAGACGGCGAGAACAGCGCCTACTGCTGCAGGATGACGGCGAGTTCACGAGTGAGACGATGAGCGGGATGTACAGGTCCCAGCGGAAGTTCTTTGCATTGGAGAAGACGGCGAGAACAGCACCTGCTGCTGCAGGATGACAGCGAGTTCACGAGCGAGACGATGAGCGGGACGTGCAGGTCCCGGGCGGAAGTTCTTCGCGTTGGAGAAGACAGCGAGATCCTCAGCTCTGAACGCCTCCTCTAATCAAAACGGAAACGGAAACGGAGTTAACGAGTCAACATCCAGCATACTCAAGGAAGACTCACCCCAGCGACATCCGCATCCAAGCCCTAAAAGACCATCTTGCACTCCCGCACCACGACCTCCCTGCACCGCCCTGCGGGACCGGCATGCTCTGCTTCCAGTTGACCGCGAGCCTGTACGGCTTGCCCGCACTGCGCAGGCTCATGCCGAGCGCATCGACGACGAACCACGGGTGCACGGACAGCAGCGTGACGAAGTGCTGCCCCACAGTGTCCTTCGCCCCGAGCACGCCCCCACCTTGATCGGCGCCGACGGATGCTGCACGCCGTGCGTGGATGCTTAGCGGTGAATGAAGATCTAAAAGAGGGCGAGTCAGTGACCAGTATTGTTGCAGGCAGGGACGTCGTGGGGAGAGCAGTGTCAGCGCCGTCTACTAGGAGATCGACATCGACGGTGCGATCGCCGTCTTTCTCTTCATCGGACTCGTTCTCGCAAAGTCCGGCATGCGAGCCGCCGTAATAAAGGGAAGAAAGTGGAGAGGGGAAAGGGGAGAATGTAGAAGGAACTCGGAGACTTACGTTTTGTCGAGATTGGGTTTGAGCCTGGGACTGGGAGTGCACAGCGGTGGAGAAGGGAGAGTTTTGCTGGCCCTGAATTTCCACCTAAGATACGCTTAGCTTTGCAGTTAAGTATAGGAAGGCAATAGAATACGTTACCTCAGACCTCAAGAATGGTCTCCACAAGTATGAACTAACTGATGCAGAGTGGATGGTTTCAAAGACACATTGAAGGTGAGAGATTCTTCGTTTACTTGCGATTATCGTTTCAGTCTCACAGTCACGTGACAATAACAATCGTGACACCGTGCTTAGAAATTAGAGTCCATTAAATCTCCGATTTAGATCCCGCACCTATATATAGCAATTGTGGTTTCCACAATTAATCTTTGATCGATAATCATTGATTCCCTTTCTTTCTCTAACTCTGCCCAACTCTGCTTTAAATCTATGGCCCCAGAAAAAGCTCTATGTGCCTGTGGATGTGGCCGTCGAGTATCCCGTGCTACAGAACGTGCTCATCTCAATGGCCATGGTCCAACTGGTCTTGCCGCATCTGTGCTTGCTCAGAATTCATGGCTCCAAGTTGATAATGGACCTTCCACACAGAGCCAAAATGCTCATATGAGCAACCCCTCTGACCAAATTCATCAAAACTCTGGAATAACCCAATATGAGCATCTTCAGATTTCTTCTGCTGATGATGCACCCACATTTTCAGACCCAGTCCCACCATCTCCTGATATGTCAAACAGCACTCAGGTGCCTCTGCATGGTTTGTCTGCAACAGTTACTCAGCATGTGGAAACTGCAGCCCATAATCGCTGGGATCAAGATCAGGGTGATGGAGATTCTGATCCAAGTGATGCAGAGGTGTTGCTATTGTCAGCAGACTTGGATGTTGATTCCATGATGGATCTGGATCATGAAGACAACATTAACATGATCTCTGAGGATGAAACTAGGTCCGTGCAGCCAGGAATAAGTATTTGGGAACAACTGGGTGAGGATTTTGAAGCAGAAGCTGCTTCTATAGCTGGTGTGTTATTCATATATTATTGTCACCTCCAAATACTTATGCCACTCCTAGCATCTCAGTGTCTTGACCAAGATGATCTTGCTCTTCTGCGTGCCTTCAATCTCAAGGTTGAGTCCCATCTCCCTGACTACGTATTTGATCAGTTTCAATATACTTTTCCACTTGAGCGTCTTCCTTCATTCAAGGCTGCACGATCTCGTGTCAATTGGCTTTCAGGCTTCCATCCTATATATTATGACTGTTGCATCAATAGCTGCATATGCTATACTGGCCCATATGAAAAGCTTACTTCATGTCTGAATCGTAAATGTGGTGCTTCTCGATATGACTCTGTTGGCAAACCAAGGAGACAGTTTCGATATCTGCCTCTCATACCACGACTTAGGGCACTCATGGCAAACAAGAAGCAGGCTGAATCTATGCGCTATCGTGCATTTGAGCATATCCATGAGGATGGAAAGATCAAGGATGTCTTTGACTCTACACACTACCGCAATTTGTGCAAGACATTTGTGACTGTTAATGAAGATCAACTTCCTTTCTGGTTCTTCTCTGATCCTCGTGATATTGCACTTGGCCTCTCAACAGATGGTTTTTGCCCTTTCAAAAAGCGGAAACAGACAGCTTGGCCAATTATTTTATTCAACTACAATCTTCCCCCCGAAGTACGCTTTCACAAGAAGAATATTATTACTATTGGTGTCATTCCAGGCCCAAAGAAACCATGGGATGCCGACTCATACTTATGGCCACTTGTTGCTGAACTTATACAGCTCATGATTGGAGTAACAGCTTATGATCCAATAACCCAAGCCCTTTTCCTTCTCCATGCCTATCTCATCCTGGTCTTTGGTGACATCCCAGCAGTCTCAATGCTTATGCGCATGAAAGGGACCAATGCTATTCATCCATGTCGAATGTGTATGAATGAGGGTGTGCATGTTCCTTTGGGCCACACTACCTACTACATCCCATTAGACCGCCGGAACCACCCAGATTTACCAGAACCCACTGTGTATGATCCACTGGCTCTACCTCTTCGCACACCAGAACAATTTATGATGCAAGCTCGAGAGGTTCAGTTTGCAAATAATGATGTAACACGTGAACAACTAGCAAAGGCATATGGAATTAAAGGGATCCCTTTACTCAGTGCACTCTCTTCGTTATCTTTTCCACACTCCTTCCCAGGCGAGTTCATGCATCTCATATGGGAGAATCTTCTTCCAAATCTTCTTCAACTCTGGACAGCTGAATTCAAGGATATTGACCATTCAAATCATGACTATGTACTTCAACCTTCTGTTTGGGAAGCAATTGGAGCAGCATCTGCTGCAGCAGGCAAAACAATACCTTCAGCATTTGGTACCCGAGTTCCCAACATTGCAACTAAGCAAATTCCACTTACTGCAGAGATGCGATCAATTTGGACACTATATCTAGCACCTGTGCTTTTAAGAGGAAGGTTCAAGAATAATAGATTCTATGAACACTTTCTCAGGCTTGTGCACCTTCTCAACTTATGTCTACAATTTGAAGTCACAGATGATGAAGTTGATGAAATTACTGATGGATTTGCAGACTGGGTGAAGGAATATGAGTAGTAAGTGATAGTTTTCATGTTGTGAATAGAACTGTGCTCATATAATGATCCAATGCCAGGATTTACTATCAATATGACCCCCAGAGGCTTCCTCTCTGCCTCCTTACAGTCCATAGTTTACTTCATATTGGTCCAGGAATTAGAGCTGCTGGTCCAATTTGGGGTTATTGGGCCTTTCCAATGGAGAGATTCTGTGGTAACATATTGCCCGCCATCAAAAACCACCGCTCACCATACACCAATATTGACAACTTCATTACGGACCAAGCACAACTCATACAGATCAAATTAATGTATGATTTATATTCAGAGCTCTCATTTAAGAAATCTGAAGATAATGCAGCTGGTTTCCATGTTGAAAATTGTGTGTCATGTACTCTTTTGCTTGAATTTTACTGACTGTTTTATTGTGTGCAGATGATCATAGCCGTCTATTACCACCACATCGACAAGAGATGCTATCACCTCATTTATGGAACAAGGTGTCTGCTGCACTTGCAACATTTTTTGGAAAGCCTATTCAAACTATTCGCCAAGTGCTTCCTAATCCAGAAACCAAAGTCTTACAATTTGGAAAGGTTCAACGCATTGGAGGAGGTGATATCATCCATGCATCAGAACTTGTCAAATCACCAAATGATGTTCGTGATGCAACTTATTGCCGGGTAGGTATAAATTTACAATGGGTTATAATTAGTTGATCATTTTTTTTTTTAATTAGTACCAACTTCTTGTTGACAGACATGCCCGTCATCGAAGCCGAACACCTGCATTTGAACAACAAGATTTCTATGGCCAGCTTCTCCGTATTTTTATTTTAACTCTCCCAGCCAGTGCTACCCTTGGAACAAGCCATGAGACCACACTGTGTCTTGCTGCTATTCGATCTGTCAAACTTGATAGTCGAAATACCTTGGGAATAAAGTATTATGAGCAAGATGGCCCCATTGAGGTTGTTGACCTCAATGCTATTCAGTGTACTGTTGGTCGTGTTCATGATCGTGGAAAATGGGCTATTATTGACCGTAGTGGAGCTTTTGCCCAAGCAGAGATTGTGTAATAAATAAAGGATTCACAAAAGTGCAGAAATGTTGCAGAAAGGTAAGGAATTCCACCCCATGCCCTGTTACTATCACTAACCCAGTGTTTGTAAATTTTTAAAGACCAAAGCACATCTTTACAAGTTCTGCACTAATTTTTATAAAATGTTTACTATTGTGAAGCTTGGCATTTCAGCTGTAATAATATGTTTTTATTTCTAAGTGTTGACATTGAAGGAGAGGAATTGGGGAAAAGAAAGGGACCTAGTGTTTGAAATAGCTGTCATGCACAGGTCACACACAACTTTGCAATCATCAACATGAATTGTAATGAATATTTAAACTCTGAGGGAAGCCTAAATATATATGCATGTCAGGTTTTAAAATCTTTGTTGACTATTTCAGTGTCTTGTCACACCTGTATTTTTACCATCTTTCCTCACACCTTATGGCTTCAAAAAATTATAAGCAAGATACTAAATTACCTGTTATGCACAATAAAATAAAAATAAAAATAAAAAACAGGAGAAAAACAAGCCATTTGCAATGTCAGAGCCTGATATTACACTTTTGGCACATTCATTACAATATTTTGACCCTTACATTGAATACAAAAATATAAAAATTCAAATTAATGTGCATATAAGCTGTCTCTATGAGAGTGCTAAAAATCAAATTTAACAGAGCAGTGGTTGTGAAGTTATAAATGAAAAGTGTTTGTTTACAAACACGGGGTTAGTGATAGTATATAGCACTCTCTGAGGTATCCAGCAGATGAAATATAGACTTCTTTGGGCAGAATAAAGGCAGAATATCTTTTGGACATAAATTTAACATGAGTACAAAATTTCCACTGTTTTTAGTAAGAATATGATGGCGGATTTTTGATCTGAAACGCAATCTTTCTCCTGAGCCGTATTTCATACCTTAAATGTATGTTTTTGGCACTCGGAATTTCGGCATGCAATTCCTCCCTTTTTGATTCACAACTTTTGGGGCGGAAATACCCGTTACAGACATTTAAGGGCGGTTAAAAATGGAATTTCCGGCCGATCGGAATTTCAGCATGCAATTCCTCCATTTTTAGATTCACAACTTTTGGGGCGGAAATACCCGTTTCAGACACTTAAGGGCGGTTAAAAATGGAATTTCCGGCCCGATCGGGCTCATAGTGTACTGTTGGAAGAATCAAGAGGGAAGTGGATGCCAACAAAGAAAACCCCAAAACAACAAAGGTGGATGTCCCTCCAAGCTTACTCCCAAGGATAAACAGGTCCTTTTTGTCAAATCAAAACAGGAAAGCTGGACAATGCTGTCCAGGCAACACACTTCATCAATGATGCTATTCCATCTCCTGTTTGTGCCCAAACAGTCAGAAATGCCCTCAAAGAAAACAACTTCTGCTCTGTTGTTAAATCAAAACAGCCCCTCCTCAAGGCTATCCACTGTCAAAAACACCTAAAATTCACCCAGAATCATGTTGGCTGGACTGTGGAGGATTGGAAAAAGAGTACTCTGGTCAGATGAAACAAAAATCAACAGGATTGGCTCAGATGGAAGGGTCTATACATGGAAACCCAAGGGTGAAGCAATCTCAGATAGAACAACATCACCAACTGTCAAGCATGGAGGGGGCAAAAATCTCATGGTATGGGGTTGTATGGGGTGGAATGGTGTTGGAACACTCACTGAGGTTGAGGGAAGATGAATGCAGACCAATACTGTGAAATTTTGGAGCATGGGGTGGATGAAAGCTTTGACAACTTGGAGATGGCAGAGGGGAAAAGGATTTTTCAGCAGGATAATGACCCCAAACACACCTCCAAAAAGCTCAAGAACAGTTTTTGGCCAATGATGTTGAAGTTATGGAGTGGCCACCCCAATCCCCTGATCTCAATCCCATTGAACACCTTTGGGTTTACCTCAAAAGGCAAATGAACACTATGAGACACCACCCAAAGGAGCATTTGAATTGTGGGAGAGATTGGCAAAGGAATGGACTGAAATACCTTCATAAACATGCCAAAGGCTTATAGAAAGCATGCCAAGGAGAATGGAGGCTGTTATCAAGGCAAAGGAAGGCCATACTAAGTACTAGATAGAGAGTCAAAAACTGTCCCAATACTCTATTATTTTGTAAATCCCATTACTTAATCAGTTTTTGTTAAAATCATGTGACCTTGGTGAAAAATATATGTTAGTCACATGTTAAACTATCACATATAATATTTTCAGACTTTTACATAATTTATTTCCCAAGTTATTAAACAATTAGTGAGAAAGTGCCAAACATTGGGACGGTTTTTTGAGCTACTGTACTTTAGTTTGTGATAATTGAAAGTGACTAAAAGAAAAGGAAGGAAATGGACTGCGTGCTGCCTAGCCTTTGCTGCACCAATTATATAGTGGACAGTACTAGTTTGCCTGGGCTACAGCACTTATTTGAAGATAACATGGTTGTCCATGTGGCAGTGCCTCCTTGAGTAGCAATCACCCAACTTATTTTATCAGATGACTTGCAGCTAAGGCGTGTCAGGACTAGATTGCTTAGGGGTATATTTCCTAGAAAACCCTACCAAGGTTCCCAAGCACAGTTGCTATTGGTTTAGGACCTCCTGGAACAGCAGGTGCCAACATGGGACGGTGATCAAATGATGTACCATATGGAATTTGAATTATTTATGATCTAATGTGTCACACGGCCTGAAAGAGGCTCACTGAAAAGCTAATTATCTTGTGCTTGTCACAGTATCAAGTGAGGGCCTAAAATTCTCATGTGAGGTACAGTGTCAAGTGGGACCATCCCTGATACACCAAACACTGGCCCTGTGGGGAAATTTTTGATTTCGGCAGCTGGTTTGCAGCAAATTTGGCACTGGCTACAGCCATTCTAATGACCATTCCATGGGATATTTTCATCCCTATTTTGATACTTTTACCATGGTTGGTTTACTAATCTAGATTCATTTGTAGGGAAAATTGGGGGAAGAAATAGAGCCAGAGGTCCACTCCAATTTATCCAGTTTCCTGGCTTCATGGACTCTGCAATTAAGCATTAAAGTACAGAATGGCCTCCACTTTTGCAGAATTTTAAATTACATTCAATACATATTTTATATGCAGCTCAGTTCTTTCGAGAATAAATGTTCATTCAAAAATGTGGTAAATAGTTAAGAAATTTATGTGGTTTCCAAGCTATACGGCCTCTGCTTCTGCAGAATTTTTAAATACAATCAATACATATTTTGTATGCAGATCCAATCTCTCTAGAATAAATGTTCATGTAACAATGTGGCAGATAGGTATTAAAATAGGTATAGAATCTATCTGATTTGCTATCTGTACAGCATCTGCCATTATTCATTCAAGCACAGAATGGCCTCTGCTCTTGCATAATTTTCAATTACCATTGATTCAAAAAATCTATGCAACCTTTCCATGGACAGAAGATTTTAGATGTAGACTGAGGAGAGCCACATACAGTATCATATCTTGGCTGCCATTCCCTCCCCACTTGGAGAAACACATGCATGGGCTTATATATTTTAATTAATACTGTACAATACCAAATACATGGTCAAACCTTTGATTGCACTTCATTTTTCTCTTCCAAAATATGTTTTCACCCCCAAGTAGTCTTTGATTTAACCCTGGTTTTGTAAAGTACTGATCCTCCAGCCCAGAATGTACTGAGTTAACCCCCTTTCTGAGCATCTCAAGTACTGATCTAACTTTTTGCAACTACTGAGTTAACCCTGATTCAGTAACTCCAGATTTAACCCCCTTTCCAAGTACTGAGTTAACCCTGCTTTTGACATGAATTTTAACTCTGTGAGAACAGTGACCACTTTTTGACCACCTTTCTTTATAATTCCCTTTTGCTTTATCAGCTGATCCACTCCTCTAGTTTCATCTCCACTTTCCTCATCATCCTTATCCTTTTCAATATCTTCACTGTTATCTTCTTCTGAATCACTTGTGTTTTCTTCTGACTCTGGAGCTTCCACATTGCATGCACCAAGACATTGATACTCAACACAGAAGATAGGCCAGGACACTTCTTTATACTTTGAAGGTACCTTACAATCATTTTCAGTTGCCCAATTAAGAATAAATGAACAGGCACATATGTCTTTGGGTCGATCACAAGGATGATGAAAGAATTGCATTGAAACAAGACCACTGGAGATCTTATACTCTTGAGATGAGTAATTGTTCTCCTATTAAAATCAGACAAGCAATTAGTATAAGCAATTTCAAAATTTAGAACTGAATACTTTACCCAATCTTGGAATGGCCTGTATATTTGAACTGTTTCAGTTTTCCCAAGACATTTCCATCCATTTTTCTTCCTTCAGATAACAGCATTGAGAGGTCTCATCTCTGAAGAATTTGTAGCTCCATGACATGGCCAGTGACAAGGTGGTTCTTCATCAACTTTGATCTGCCATATGAATGTTTGCATACTAAACTGGACTGCCTGAGCAGTCTGTGGAGTGTACTGATTCATGCTGGTATCCTTTTTGTCAACCTTTTGAGGAGGTGTAACAGGCTGAAGGAACTGAGAAGCTGTCATGTTCTGGTCATCAGGAATAGGATCAGTTCTATATTTCTGATCCCTTTTTGATGGACAACCAGATTGCTTATAAGTGGGCTACATATAGATATCAGAACAGAATGTAGTGTTAAGGGAATTTGAATACTGCACCTTAACAGGTGGATTAGGTTTTCTGATATTTGACTGTAAGCCAGAATTACTGTCTTCATCATCAACTTCCATGTAGTCATCTGGATCAGGGATCTGCATTTGATTTTGCTGAGACACATGTGTTAGATAGATTACACATCAAAATTAGCATATACATCTGACCTTCTTAGAGCTCTTAACACTATCTCTGATCTTGAAAGGACTTGCACCTTCAGAGGCTGATGTTGAGAGCTATGAATCATTTATCAGTTATGATCAGATAAGAAATGCATATATCTAGCTCATTTACCTGACACTTTTTTGAGTTTCTTTTGTCTTTGCCCATAGTAAGGATGAGAGATAGTGGTAGAGAGTCAAGATCACAAAGATCAATAAGCGGCGGATGCAGCTGATCAGAAGTATCCAAATTAGGAATTTCCTAATTGGGAAACCGCAAAAGCAGGGTTTGATCAGTACTTTGGCCAGGCATAATGGGGTTAAATCAGTACTTTGGTAAGGTATAATGGGGGTTAAATCAGTACTTTAGTAAGGCATAATGGGGGTTAGATCAGTGCTTTGTTTATAACATAATGGGAGTTAGATCAGTACAACAAAACCAGGGTTAAATCAGTAGATACATCCCAGTTAGATCAGTAGTTCAAAACCAGGGTTACTTCAGGACTTTAAATACCAGGGTTAATTCAGTACAATAAAACCAGGGTTAATTCAGTACTTTATATTCAGGTTAAATCAGTAGTTATTAAAATGGGGGTTAAATCAAAGACTACAGGGGGTAGAAACATATCTTGCTTTTCTCTTCAAGTCTTCTGAAATTAGAATTATCCTGAGACCATACAACCTGTGGCAGCATATTTCTGAACATTTTTGTAATGTGTAGATCAGAGCTAATAGAAAATTATTACATTGTATTCATATACTTGTTATTGCCTAAATTGGCAAAGTGCGGCACATTTATTGATTTACACACCTTGTCGTTATAATGGTGGCAGGACCACATCAGTTATTTTTGTATGTATTATCTTATGTTTACCATGACTTTGCTACGACCCTTAGTATCCTACCAAGGATGGTCTTTACTGTAGCTCTTATTCTCCTTATTATCTTTTAGTATTACAATAGGTCTTATTAGTATAAATACCCCTCGATATCATTGTACATACCACAGTCTAATATTACCCACCTTTGCATCACATCATATCTCCACTAGGTTATGGGCCTCGCTCTTGCACTATAAACCTACGAATAACTTTATCTATCTAAACCTTTATCCTCCACGATGTCAACTCCTGTCAAAGAGGAATTCTTCAAAGTACCCAAGCTCCTCGCCAACGGAAGCAACTGGGTGACTTACCGGGATAGACTCTGGTGGGCGCTTAGCGCTTGAGGCTTGCTTGAATATATTGACACAGTAATCCCTGAACCCACCATTACCGTACCAGAAACCCTCATCACCCAAGCACCTGCGGTTACGGAAGCCAAAATTGGAACACCTGCAACACCTGGAAGGTCCCCGGTGAGATGTTTAGCGCGGGGTGACTTTGTAATTGCCCAATACACAACACCCAATCAAATATTTATATTGATCAGTTCGATCTGGGAGGGTAAGCTTGTAAGGCTTATTACAATAACTAGTTTTAGCAGAGTGCAGACTTAGATGATTGCTCAAGGGTGATCACTAGTAGCTATAGAACACTCTTACAGGCTAGTACACACAAGGCACTTGAATAGTAAGGGCGATCTCCCTATATGAGGGTGATCACCAATATCAGGGGGATCGCTTTTGGGGGCAAGTGTACATGGGACACTTAACAGTTCTCTTTATAAAACCCAAACTCAAACTTTAGCAAACACTATAAGCAATCACCTGTATTAACACGTAGTAGATCCTTGGTTCCTATAAGCAACTGGGCACACTAGTCCACAGTCCTTAGTTTACTATAGGCAATGTCCTGAAACAGTTGGATTTCTCTGACAGTTGTCCCTAGTTACTATGAGCAATCACTAGCCTTTATAGGGTTCCCACCTGTACTTAATAATCCCCAGGGCAGTCTTACTATAGGCAATGTCCTGAACAGTCGGAGTTCTCTGACAGTCGTCCCTAGTTACTATGAGCAATCGCTAGTCATGTAGGGTTCCAATCTGTACTTAACAATCCCCAGGGCAGTCCACAGATGACTTATAAAAGCCTGCTTATCAAGTCTAATAGACCTGACATTGAATATAACAATGGTGATCGCTCACAAAACCAGGTAGCACCTAATTGCTTAAGGTGAACTGCAGTGTCTGATCTCTTATCACACAAATCACTAGTCCTCAAAGTGTTAACACTAGAATTCTTATTCGGAGTAAATTCTGATATCAAATCTGGGGTGTAGATTACTTGGTTCCTATTCTAAGATACAGGGCTGCTTTTATAGACTAAATAGATACTTTGGCTTGTGATAATTGAAAGAGACTAAGAGAAAAGGAAGGAAATGGACTGCATGCTGCCTAGCCTTTGCTGCACCAATTATAATAGTGGAAAGTACTAGTTTGCCTGGGCTACGGCGCTTATTTGAAGATAACATGGTTGTCCATGTGGCAGTGCCTTCTTGGGTAGCGATCACCCGACTTATTTTATCAGATGGCTCAGCGGCTAAGGCATGTCAGGACTAGATTGCTTAGGGGTATATTTCCTAGGAAACCCTACCAAGGTTCCCAAGCACAGTTGCTATTGGTTTAGGACCTCCTGGAACAGCAGGTGCCCTTATCATGAGGCAAGTTACCTCTAGTATTGTGTGGTGATCGCTGGCTGGGTGATCGCTCACTCACGTTGGCTGCATTGCAAATTACAAGTTTTTATAGTCGGATCTAGTAGACTGCTATATGCTGAGTTGTACACAAGATTTCAATTGCCAATACATTCGGTCTGTGGGAAGATCACCCGTGTGGCGCAGTGATGTCTGATCCCGAGCGGTTGATCGCCTATTTTAGTGAACAGCCTTTGTGAGGCCTGGACATGGTGATCACTTTGCTAATTAATAAGGTTTTCATCACTTGGCAATCGCTTGGTAAGGCACTGGTGGGTGTTACCCCTTGTAAGAGCCAAGGTCATTTCTTAAGAGTTTCTTCTTTATGGGACTAATAGCATGATCAATGGAGCGGGCAATCACTTTGGACGCTCGGTTAGGGTTGCTTTGATAGCTGTGTAGGAAACTAAAGGTAGTCTTTGATGTTAGAAATAGACAATAATGCACAAATCAGTAGCTATACTGATGAGTAACAATAGAGTCAAATCTCAAATGCGCAACAATGACAAGTATGAGTGAAAATAGTAAATTGCTTCTGTAGACTCCAAATCTTGTTCTAGTGTCTTTGTTTCCTCAGACATAGTAGGAATACTGGTCTTTACATGGCTAAGTGTCTAAAAATGGCGAGGCGTGACTATAGGTGTCCACAATATTGCGTCAAAACACCAAACCTATAATTACATGACAAATTATATATCACCGGAACCGTCTCAACGAGGGGATTCCGGATCAGTGATCAGAATTTGAATAACTTTACTCTACAAAAAGTTATTAACAGAACAGTGTGCAAAAACACCGAAAAGAGCGAATTCTAACTAAGTGTCCATTTGTACAAGTCCAAATATCAAGTGTAGAACATTAGAAACAAAGTGTTTAATCACAAAAACTAACATTTGATTCGTAGCACTGATTAATAGGCCACACTACACCTTAGTTAGTTTGTAAGGTCTATTACTCTTGTTGGCCCACTAGGAAGTAAAGCCTCAAAGCCTAATAGTCTGGCGTATCTCCTACCCTTCACTAGTATAATGTACTAGTTTATTACAGATAACAATCACAAAAATAAGGGCCACTGTATCTCACTATGAATTGTAAGCTCAGAATGATTTACACCCTTTCACCGGCCCCGCACACTGGATTACCGACAACTGCTCAAATCACTCGCAGTTATGAAATTCGCTTGGAGAAGTGGCAAATTGCTGAAGCCACTGTCAAGCAGTGCATTGCTAGCACTGTCCCTGATTCTATTTTCAACCGAATCAAATCTAAGAAGACAGCAAAAGATGTCTGGGACGCTATTGCTGATATCTTTGAAACCTGCTCAACCATGGTCACAATTGACTTGAGGCTAAAGCTTCAGAATGTCAAGTGCGGTGACGCCGAGGATGTACGTACCCACTTTGACAAGCTTGCTGATATGAAGGAATGCCTTGCATCTTACAGAGTTGACCTTGAGGATCACGAATATGCTTCTATTCTCATTGGTTCACTCCCTTCTATCTATGACTCTACACTCTCATCCATCCTTGCATCTGCTAAACTTAGAAAAACCACACTCGACCCAGATACTGTGACCAGTTTTATCATCAACGACTTTGATAGACGCAAACTGACAAAGAAGAAAGGGAAGGGGCATGGGGATGGGGATGCTGCATACTATGCTGGAGGTGTGAAAGGAGGAAGTCAAAAGGGGGGTGGAAGGAAGACAAAGTTTGCCACAACTGCTTGAAGAAAGGTCACTTCAAGGCAGATTGTTGGGCAAAAGGTGGAGGAAAGGAGGGTCAAGGACCCAAAGGAAGGAAGGGTGGAGGGAGCGACCAGAAGGCTGAGGCAAATGTGGCGGATACCAAGGAGGAGGATGGCATATGGGCTGTGCAGGATAACGAGATGGAGATGACTGACTGGGAGGATGACAGCAGTGAGAGCACTGACTGGTCATTATTGAGCAACAATTCCGAAGTGGAATTCGAGCACTTACCAGAATCATTCCACATTCCTGATACCGATCCACTGAATGCTGACTGTCTTTGCTCCATCATGCTCACACAAAATGTCGACCACGCACACATCGCTATCTATGAAGATTCCATGCCTGAACTCCAATCAGTAACAGCCACCTCAATCTCATCAGATGAAAGCTATCTTACCTCATATAACAATGTAGACTCTATGCCTGACCTCGAATCCATTGCAAGAAATTCTGATGATGGAGAGAGCAGCTGTGAGGATGACTCTGACTTAGAGGAAGCAGAGAAGACGATGTTTGCCAGTGTGGCCTTGATAGGAACACTGGAAACTCGTAAAGCTGAAAGTGACTTGTATGACTCAGGAGCATCATCAGGGTACGCATTCATCATGGATGGAGGATGTGTCTCATGGAGCTCTTGCAAACAAGAGCTTGTCACCCTATCCACCACGGAGGCCAAATACGTTGCAGCAACACATGCCGCCAAAGAAGCTATCTGGCTTTGCAACTTCATTGGAGAAGTTTTTGGTCCACTAACCACTCCAACAACTCTTCACTGCGACAATCAATCTGCCATCGCTATTGCCACCAACGGAAACTTTCACATGCGAACCAAGCACATCGACATACACTATCATTTCATCTGCTACGTCGTCAAGAATGGTTCAATCATCCTTATTTATTGCCCTCACGGATGACATGACAGCTGACACGAGGTCTTTCCTTTCCCCACACAATCCATATGGACTCCAGTGGACTCCAGTGGACTCTCTGTCCAGCCAAACTGGCTGACAGATTGTCCAGTCCACTGGACTGGAACGGACTGCAGTCCACTGCAGTCCACTGGACTGCATTGGACTCCTGCCAAATTTTCAGTCCAGTCTCAGTCCAGTGGATTATGAGTCCAGTCAAGTCCACTGGAGTCCACTGGAGTCCACTGGACTGGGGGTTAAATATTCACTGAACAACAACAAATAATATATTTATTAGCACAGTCCAGTTGAATCCACTGGAGTCCACTGGATGCAACAATTAATGCAATATCTGAAGTATGATCATTAGTTATTAATATTAATTGCAAAAATAAAAGAGTAAAATCAATGGAAATAAACTCTATGAAATAACAATTAAATGAAATAATAGTTGAATATACTTGGGAGCAAAGCCTCCTATGGATACAATTTTGTATTTTGTTCAGTCCGCGGGGTCAAATTTCACAAGCACATGTGACATGCACGTGTGCCCGGCATCAGCTGATCGGCACAACAATGATCAAATAAACGACCCCAACCTTTCTTCCGACTACCACCACCACCACCTCGTCGGTCGGAGCCAGGCGACAACCAACCCGATGCGACAGAGGATGACAACAACCGTGACAGCCACGCCAACGACAACGACAATGACAGCAACAACGAGGACCCAGACGAGGAGGACCACAAACGCAACGACAAGGACCCGGACAAGGACGTGGCGAAGACCCGGACATAGGCGAGGACAACCTGGACGGGGACAACAGCAACGAGGATGCAGACGGATGGGGACAACAGGGACAAGGACAGCGGACACGGACGGTGGCTGCAACAACGATGAGGACACAGACGGTGGCTGTGACAGCGACGAGAGCAGACGGGGGCGACGGGGCGAGGACGCAGACGCAGACGTGACAGCAATGAGGACACGGATGACAGGGACAAGGACAAGGGCAGCGGACACGGACGGCAGCTGCGACAGGGACAAGGATGGACGGGGACAACAGGGACAAGGACAAGGACAAGGATGCAGACGCAGATGACAGGGACAAGGACAAGGACAAGGACGTGGACGGTGGCTGCGACAGTGACAAGGACAGACATGGTACCGACCCGACGGACGACATGTACGATGGTAAAGTACTGCTCCTGCCCCCTTTTTATTTTTTATTTTATTCGCTTTTTTTCTTCATTTTGTCTTGGCCCTCGCATGTAGATATGTAGTAATGTATTAAATAGTTATTAATATACTGTATTCCACTAATCTGAATTTATATTAAGATTGAATTTATTTACTGTATCAAGTCCAGTGGACTACAGTGGACTACAGTTATTTTAGTCCATATTCACTGTATAGTATAAGATCTACTAAAGTGCAGTGGAATCCACTGGAGTCCACTGGACTCTGTTTACCTTTTACACTCAGTATATAGGCAAGTCCAGTGGAGTCCATATGGACTGTGTGGGGGATGGTAAAGTACTGGGACATCCGTTGGACTTCCATTGGAATTCCGTTGGACTTGTCCACTGGAATTCCAATGGTCATGTCCAGTGGGATTCCGATGGACTTCCATTGGACTTCTGTTGGTCCTGTCTGGTCATTTCCAGTGGACAGTCTGTTGGACTTGTAGTCCGGTCAGACTTTCACTGGAATCTCACTGGAATCTCACCGGAAAATTTTAGCAGTCCTAGACCAGAAAATTTGTCATTCTGAATATAGAAAGTCGATGGAGTCCGACTGGAGTCCGACCAAAAAATGGGGGGCCGTGTAAAGACCTCCGATTTCGGGACTGGGTATTATGACTTCGATGTGTGTTACACCTTCATCTTCATCTTTTTCATCTACCCTTTTAACAGACGGACTGGGTACGATAATGCGACCCCACAGATGACTCGCAAGATGCGGCTGTACGACGCACTCTATACCCAGCTCCCGCGCTTCGAGCAGCTGCACACGCTCGTCCTCGACAGCACGGTCGTCCGTTGCACACACACTACGTCCTGGGTGGCATGCGCGCGCTGCGCACACTCAGCCTCGTAAACTGCACATATCCGCCTCGCCGATAAGTTCCGAGATCAAATCGCGGCGGTGCGCGAGTTGGCTGAGTCCAAACTGGGCATCCGCTCGAGCTCCGGGTGGCGTGCGGGGTCATTGGATCCTATGTCTTCTTCGTTGTCGAACACAGCGGCGCCCATGATAGCAGCACCGACGCGCCTCGAGTGGAGCGGGTCGCGCGCGGAGTGGGCGGCGAACATGTACATCCCGTCTGAGTACCCGTTCGGGCGGCTCAGTATCACGGCGCTCGTGCTAGATAGAATTCATAGCGGCGAGAGCACGGGCGGGAATGATTGGGACCAGGAAAGGAACGCGTTCCATCCGATGGGGTTGGTGTTTGCGAGGGGGCTGGAGAAGTTGAGGGTGGTTTGGACGCCAGGGGCGGCAGAGGCGTGGGCGTTTGCGTGGGCGACATATGGGGAGGATGGTGGAGATGCGCCTTGGAGTTGCAGTGGGATCGCCAAATGGACTGGGGTGTTGGACAACATCAAAGATTTAGACGTTACATTCCCCATGCTGACGCGGGACCTGGTCAACTCCTTTGTCGCCTTCGTTGGGTGCTGCACGCGCACTGATATATTAAGTACAGGCAAAGGCAAGGGCAAAAGAAAGGGAGGGAAATAGGGAGAGGCCCGAGGATCCGGCTGGTAGTGGAGCGACATAATTTCTCGGAGCAGGATGTGGGCACTGTGTTGATTCCAGTGGCGGGTGTGTGGAGCTATGAGGGCCCGCTGGTGTTTGCGAGGACGTTTTTGGGTGTGAGTGGTGTCGAAGTCGACGCCGGCGACGATGAAAACGTAAACACGAACGCAAACACGAACACGGACAGGTGTTTACGCAAAGTCGTGATGACCGAGTCCCTTGAGCTGCCCGCGCTTCTTCGTGGCCTCGAGGATCTCCCCAAGAGCGTGCAGTCACTAGAGGTGAGGATGCAGACGTGGGATGTGGAGGTGCTCCTTGCGGTGCGCAAGCTGTTTCAGGACATGCGGGAGCTGGTGGTTTGGTACGGCGGGGACGAGTTTGGGGAGGTGAGTCGGGGTTTCTTTCTTTTTCTCTCGCTCTCTTTCACACACACTTGATGGGTCTTTGGTCTGTTGTTCTGATTTTTTATTTCACTTTTTTATAGGACTTCTTTGCAACACTCGGCACAAACATTCTCTCCGACCTGCCGAATCTGACGATTCTCAAGCTCATGCGGGATACATTGTACGTACAGCAGCAGATTAATTTGAGTAACAGCACTACGGATGATGAGGATGACGAAGATGGGGATGGGGATGGGGATGGTGGGGACGGTCTTTTGGCGGTGATACGAGTGCGGACGACGACGGCCCATCGACATTGTCCCCTCTTTCGCACTCGCCAGCCCGATCCCACACCAAACGCAAGCCAAAGCCTCCTTTAGAATCCCAAGAACAGTCCCTGATGAATAGGGAGCGGCCTGAGGGACTACCTTGCCAGGTGGGGCCGGTATTGTAAGATGTTAAGGTGTGTGCAGGTTCGTAGGGATAAAGTGTGGGAGAGGGTGTTTGAGGGCGATGGGTTGAGGGAGAGGAAGGTTGGGTGACGGATGAGTTTTTCTTTTCTTTCTTGTGTGTTTAATTTGAATATTTTTGGTGTTGGTGCTACTGGCGTTCGACTCTCCAGCATGAGCTGTATGCTCTGACTCCTTCCATATGCCTTTCTTCCTTCCTTCTTTATTGATATTGTCATCCTCTTATTCGTTCGTTCTATGTAGGTTACATGTAAAGGTAAACAATCCTACTATGCTTGCCCTGTATACATGCACAATACTCGAGTACATACAGTGAATGCAATGAATGATATAGTTCAACCTTTCCAGTGCACGACGTCGGACGCCAACCCTCAACGACCGCATTATAGTATCTCGTTGATTGTATAGCGGAGATCACGATTGTTACAAAACCGTTCAGTAAATGGAATTGAATTGATGAAAATCTTACTCATTTTCCACTTCGGTTCCCTCTGAACGCCGTCTGTCAAGAGTCTAGACTTTGGCTTGATATGTTCTTGGACTTGAGTACATGAATTAGAAAGGACTTCGGACGATCAGGTCTGGGCAGTAGACAATCGGACGACTGTGACGCGGTGCCGGTGCTCTACCGGCACGTTATACGCATTGTGCCTCGCCTGTGCCGCTGCACTCGATGTAAGAATAAACGAAATGGAGGGCCAATGGGAAGCCGAAGCTCTGCGAAGGGTGTGGGTGTACTTTTTTGGTGGGTGTGCACGAAGTGAAGCGCTCGGATCCTGGGCTCGGGGTCGATTGAATCTGAAATTAGGATGCCGCGTACTATGTGGGCACTGAGGGAAGGAAGAAAGGGTCACAAGTCCACGCGCACTAGTCCCCGTGTCGTACCCAGGACTGAAGATTGAGTCACGTGTGATGCAGGAATTGAACTGAATTGAAATAGATCTGCAGCTTTCCCTTCTTTCCTCTCCTTCTTCTTCAGGGTTCTGTGCTGTTCCTTCCGAGTCCACGGAGAGTTATTTACATGGCCGCTGTCTCGTCGATGCTGAGCGTCTTTCCTGCTGCCTCCAACGCAAGCCCACGGCGGCGATGGCGAGTCCTTTCGTGAATCCATACCATGTTGGGTTCTATTCTGTATTGACCAGGGACGAGCATGTGGGCTGGAATATCAGACATGGGCCCGAATGAGCACATTTTTGATACCAGCTACTAACGACCCGACGCCGTGAGTTTTCTGCTTCTCTTTACCCCTGTACTTTGTCCCTGTCCTGTTCCTGCCCATGTAAGGACGACGATGGCTCCCGCAACAGTTTCTCATTATTACTGAATAGTCATAGGTCCTCGCAGAGCGTATGTGATCGAACACCAGCAGATGAAGTAGCGGATGTCGCATATTGTGCGGTCGAGAGAGGGTGAGTGTTCTGCTGCCTCCTTCCTCTCCTTTCTTTCGTCCTTCTTTCTGTCCCTTCTCCTTCCCCTCTCTTCCTCCTCCCCTCCTCGCCTACTTCCCTCCGCGTTTTTTCCCCTTGTGCAACCCCTTTTCCTACATCCTTCCTAATGAGCACACAGACTAAAATTTTCCCTCCCCTCTCAAAAATAAAGAGAAATGGTCAACGTAATATCCCACCTCCCGTTCAACCTGTACAACCAAAAATTCTTCAAATCCAAATACTTGTCTTCCCAGTCGGCGATGAAAGTCTCCGTATCCTCTTCTTTGCCTTCGCGCGGTCGACATCTGCGTCGACGTCACGCTCCGCGCGGAATTTGAAGTTGCATCGGCCGTCGCTCAATTTCCCGCTGTGCGCTTCTTATAATGCGGGCACGGCAGGCAACGTTCAGGGGCATATCGGTGCGCCGCTGACGAGCAACGCGGTTGGCACCCCTATATCAGGATACGGAGCAGGAGCAGGAGGATCGTCCAGGTCATCGTCCCTCGCGTCCCGTGAGGGTCGTGCGAAGAGGAAGGACGTCGGTGTGGGTGCGATTTACCAAGCTTGATCTTATGACACAGAGGAGGTGGAAGGTGGAAAAGACCAAGCGACCCCGCATCTCCACGATCCTCATCCACCCTCCACGTTCGTCGCCATCACGATCTTCCTATTCTTCGTCATCATCCTCGTCCTCTTTGTCGTCGCCTTCACTCCGCTCTCCATCTCCATCTCCTTCTCTATCTCCTTCCTTGCCTAAAACAGAGGGCAACGCAGCGACGCACCACCCGAAACCTTGTGTGTCGCCCTCGTCCTCGCCCGCGTCAACTGCCAGCGCTCGTGCGTGAGCATTCAGGATACAAGATGTGGGGCCGCTGGTCTTTAACTCGAGCGACTGAAGATTGGAGGGCAGCGATGTTGATGCATGCCGCGGGTGCGGGCTGGTGGGCATGGACAGCTGGCTATGCTGGTTATGCTGGTTATGGCTATTTATGACAGAAAAGATTCCACCGCGCGTCTATCCGTGGCTGCCTCCAGCCTCACGTCAGCGTCCGCGTCGAGACTCGAGTTCATGTGTGCCTCCACTCCCGATTCCGCGCATACATTCAACCCACCTCCACCTCCACCCACCTCCATTATCGCGTTCGTCTAATCTATATTCGATTACTGTCACCCACTGCCCAAAACATCACCGATACTACTGACTAACAATACCAATACCAAACCACAGCTGTACCGCCGGTAATAAAGCCACCTTTTCCACCAAACTGTTCTAACGGGTCACGAAATCCTATACCACCAGCTACTATCACCATCGCCACCACACGCATATACGTATGCGTGGGGTCATGGCTTGATGAATCCGGCGCTGGCTCTGGCTCTTACTCGTATTTCCCGACTCAGCGACGGCCCTCATACCCACGCTCTGTCTCTCTCTCTCTTCCCTATCTGTCATCCTCGTCCTCTTGATTGTATTCAACGATGATCATGATCAAACTACTCTCAAAAAAATCCTGTTGACGCTGTTGGTGCGCACGCATGCTCGTTTGCACCTCTTGGTATGTTATATTATCGTTCGAGGACCGTCCGATCTTCCATCCGCGCACTCTGTCTCTTCGCGACACGGAGATTTAACATACCCTTTCACTTCCGCTTCCTCTTCTCTAGCCTTGATTACGCAATATCGACGTTACACTTTCTCGCGTCTTGCTTATTTTATTGCTATTCCTATCTCGTACTTCTTTCTTGACGATATACTGACTTAGTGTACCCACACGTTGCCTCTCATCACACCACACCTTCTCCTCGCCTCATCGCATCGCATCGCACACCGCTCATCACATCTCATCTCATCCCCTCTCATTGTATTTCATCTCGTTGTATTTCTTCGTCAATACTGAACTCATGTCATCCTATCACATAACATCTTATCATAGCACACCGCACCATACCACATCAACTCCGATTTTGTTATTTCTATCCTATCCTATACTATTGACCTAGCGAATACAATGCCTCCTTCATCCGAGTCATCAGCGTATATGATCCCTTTCCTTAGCGTAACCTGGACGTTTAGGCTAAACTTCAAACTGTGGAGTGAATTGAATGAGGAATGAAGAAAAGAGCGATCTACCGCCGCTTTGAGTATTTTTTCCTCTTTTTTTTTTTTTGTTTAGGTTAGATTCGATTTCTTCCCTGGTTGGTTGATTCGTGGGTCCGATGCTCTACGATGTAATGCTGATCTGAATGATATAGTGCACGCTGTGCTGCTCCCCATGTATTCATACGATACGTATCTCAGTATATAAGCGCTGAGGTACTGTGCGTTCGGGCAGTCTGCGTTCAAATTGATGCACGACACGTCATATTCTCAGTCATATAGTGTCACCCCGAATATAGATAGATGCTGCACGAACATCGCTAGGTACTGCTAACGGCATCTCGCGTTCGAGTATGGAGAATTATTAATGGGCGCTTGAGGGTTTTCCTCCCGACTGCTGGCCAAATGCTATGATTGACCGTCATTTTCTTCAGATGTGGAGATAGCCTCAGTGATTCCTCGTTCCTCGAAATCCACTGCCGCCTGCCGAACATGTTACAGGTAGATCACAGTATTCGATGCAGTAGACCACGCAACAACAGTGCCGCGCCAGTTCTGAGACGCATTAATTACTCGAAGTCGGTTTCTATACCCTGGCAATAACAAAATATCTCGTACCGATTAAGTTCTGTTAGAATTAACGTCAGAAGCCTATCGCAGCAGAATTTATGTGGAAGAATCAATGAACATGCAGAGGTAAATCAGGTACAGTATTTCTTGACTGTTGTACCTTGCGTAAATTCTCTGTTAACTGCTTTGAATGATCGTCTTTCTATCAATATTCGGTTCACTGTACCATCCGGTTCAATGAAAGCACTTAGATATATTGTATAATCGATCATACCCACACGCTACGGAGTCGATGCTTGTAATCAGGCTACAGTTCTGCTATCACCAAGTAGACCTATTATGTCCACAAGTTCCTGCAGACGATGGTTCTATACAACATAACCCACCGGACAACTTCCAGTTTACCGAATTTATTAAAATGTTCGAAACGGCAGCAGCCACCTTGTTATGAGCAACCAACTGTCTATATTTGCGTCCCAAACGACCTTTGGCGCCCGAGAGCACTCAGCGATTGCCCTGAGTTTCTTAGTCTATCAAGTCATTGTTATTAATTGCTTATATTGCCCACTTGACTCAAATCATCCGGTTTTCGCTTTGTAGGTTAGCGTGTTCTTATGTGTTCATACATGGTCGCTGCGCATCCTGAATGTGCATAGCTTAATGGCAGTGCATCAGCTGTATAAGCTACGGTTGACACTGTCCCGGCTTATATACGGCATAAGTGCTACCAATTACTTGCGTTCAGCTACTTAAAGCCGATCTGTGCAAGGAAGACTCATTGATGAACGTGCTGGTGGCTGTGGTATATGGTTCTATTCTTGTAGATACATTTGTACCGTCCCTAGGCTATGTCAGCGTGAACCCAAAGTCCACTATAATACCCACCACTCTCCAATCATTTGCCCCTTTGCTGTTCTGAATTTTGCCCCAATCGTTTCTTCACACTTGAAGCACTCAATTCGACACTTACAGTGATTGAAAGCTACTTCAACCACTTCTCTTACCTTACACTCATTCCGTCCGGGTATCACCCATCCAGCAGCCAAATGTTCCCACAGCGCAGTAACTTCATCATCAATGGTGGTCATTTAGTAAACGTCCAAGGCGATTATCACTACAATGTAAACAGGGACACTGGTAAGAACTCTCTGCTGCCAAACTCAAGGTAGAGCATTTATTTCCATGTTCATGTAAGGACTACACGTGCTTGGGCAGCATATTGCCTCTGGCGCAATGTTCGATTCCTCTGCACGACATCCACCCGGAAAGTGTCATCCCGGGACACGAGAAAAAGCACTCAAGATCATAACAGATTGGATTATCGACCCTGCTCCCGATCACAGTGTCATATGGCTGTATGGCCCAGCAGGATCCGGAAAATCAGCGATCGCACAGTCAATCGCAGAGCTTCTCTGGCAGTTATATCAAAGTCAATATGCCGGCAGCTTTTTCTTCGCCGCCGGAGACAACATGGGGAGGGGAGATGGCAACAAACTCTTTTCGACACTTGCATATCAGCTTGCAGTACAATTCCCCGCCCTACTGCCCTTCATAAACGACACATTGTTCAAAGATCCGATGCTTCCTACGAGGTCCATGGAAATTCAAATCAAGGCTCTTATTGTTGACCCTCTCTTACAAGTATCAAACTGGTCGGCCCATACACCTACTATTATTATAGACGGCCTCGATGAATGTGCGAATTCGACCACTCAGAAGAACATCCTTTCTCTCATATCCTATTATATTCGTCATCATAACTTACCCCTTCGATTCCTTATTGCCAGCCGTCCCGAATATTGGATCAGGGATGCATTTGAAGTAGCGACTATTCACGATCTCACACTGCCCATATCACTCAATGAGGTTGGAGATGCATACGGCGATATCGAGAAATATCTTATCTCTGAATTCAGCGAGATTTGCAACAAATACAGCCGCATCATGTCATCTGTGGTGCAACCGTGGCCACCCACACGCATTGTCAAACGCTTCGTCGAAGAATCTTCTGGCCAGTTTATATATGCATCCACTATCGTCAAATTTGTTGGCTATTCGTCCGACTTCTGTGACCCTCGTGAACAGCTTCAGATACTGACGACGGCTGGACCTCATCGTGCCACTGCGTTCTCAACCCTTGACGCCCTATATGCCGCAATTCTATCGCGTATCCCTGATACTCATCGAGCAGCACTGAAACTGGTGCTTGGAGGCATTATTCTCCAGTTGACCGTTCAAGCAATAGAGATTTTTCTCGCAGTCGATGCTGGAGCGATATCTATCATTTTACACGCTCTCAACTCCCTCATTGAAGTAGAACAGATAAAGTTTGAAGCCGAAGAGGTTTGGGAAGTGTTTTATGGTCCGCGTGGCTGTCCAGAAGAAACAAAATCGAGTTCTGCCATTTATCATTTCGGGAATTTCTCCAGAATCAACCTCGCTCAGGACAATATTTTGTGGACGTGGTCGAAATTTCTAATCAGTTCTTGTTTACTATTTTCAATCTGTTTGGGGATGCTTTAGAGCAGAAGCCAGAAGTTGAACAACATAGAACTTAGTAAGCTCATTCGCTTTGTCTGAAATTTATACTAATTATCTTTATTGAATACACCAACAGTATAATAAGAACAATGTCTTTACAGCAGTTGCTGAACAGCATACCCGAGCCACCTGGCATTCTGTGGAATATCAACACTTTAAAAGCTCTTGAAGCAGAGCTCGACTTGAAGTTCAAAGCCTTCATTTCTTCCGATTCGACAAATATTCTATATTGTTCATATTTATTGCAATATCTGAAAATCTTTCGTTTCTGGACGGACGAACTATATCCCAAGCAATCCCGTTACACAAATACTCTGGACCTCGCTGAGTGCAGAATCATACATTATCTCAAAGACAATGATATGCTCAGTATTACCCCACTAGTGATCTACGCCTCGTATGGCGGTGATACTATCGGCGTTGACGGAATGAGTCAGCTTCGGGAAGTGAACCTATCGAGTGAGATACCCCATTGTTTCCTGTCTGTTTGGTGGGAGTGGGAGCGTGATAGGTTTTCGGCATGCATACGCTGTAAGACTACCCTACTTCAGCATATACATTTATGAATGCGGGGACGAGGAATTGCTTTCTCGATGGATCGGGCAGTCAATGCGACTCATGTGTCTTTGTTTGACTATATTGGGTTATGATACCATAAAGCGGGCCAAAAATCCAAATGCGTAAAGTTTTAGACTGCTTTGATACATATATTATTAACCGATATTTTTGCCAAATCAAGCCCAAACTTGCTACCCGATGCTGAGGTTGACTCAAGAATGACTATTCTGCTATCCTTCTTTATACCAGCCAAATTCGGGGATCAAGGATAAAGCATTTACTCTCTGATGCACGGGGACGATTGTTTTTGACACTTTTACTGGATCCCAGGCTGTGGAACATATTTTGTATACGCAAACCTGAAATGGGAATGGGGCCGAATGACTTTGCATTACGTGCAATGTGCTGGATACACGCAATACTGGCACGTATTTATTTATGTCTCCTGGCGATTATATGGCACTAACTATCATGTGTCATGATCATTCCTATAGTGTGATCCTGTGTCGGTATCGCTGATTGCAGAGTACGACACAGGTCTCCCAACCAGAATGTCACAGGCAGTAACTGGGATCTATCATCGGATCTTTTACCTTCTTGCCAGAGCTGTCGGTATCTAATGGAACTCATTATAATTCAACCTCAAAACATCAGCCTGGGCGCTATGCTGCATTTGATGCAATCGTCCGACAATAGCAATGTATATACCATCGTGGAGGAAGGGCTTGCCGATCTGCATGGATGTTCTTATCGTCCAGGGTCGTTTTGGTATCTCCAAAACTTTCAGGATCAGTTCTTCGGTGGCGATAATTCGAAGAATAACTCTCCAGGAATCAACTCGGTTATTGACCGCTCAAGCTGGTATCCTTATCTGGCTACATATCTTCTTAATGAGAACGTCAAGTGTCTATATCGACAGCTGCATCCACAATTCGATGTATCATTGGATCTGCCATTCTTCGATACCTATTTTGGAGACTGTTTATCCTACGCGTACCCAACTCAACTAAATCTGACTGCACTCCGTGCATTACGTGTTTTGTCTTCAACCAATCCCACGCCATGGCATCCACCGTTAGGATTCTGCTCTGGAATTAATGTGTTGTTGTTGGTATGCCATTATGATACGCCGTTACATTCTGTGACTTGCACTGACGCATGGTTATAACGCAGAAATATGATCGCTCATCTCTCTCGCTTGAAGAGCTTGATGGGCTCACGGGGTGGCTCGCCTCACTAGTTGAAGAGGGTGCTAGTGATTCCGAAGAAGATAACAATAATGGAACTAGTGATTCGGGGAGGAAATGGAGGATGAGGATTCTGACGAGGATTTTAACGAGAACTCTGATGCGAACTCCGACGAGGACATCATTACGTAGTGTCAATGGCAGTCGGTGAATCCAATTTTTTGCCTGTATACAAACTCTACTACGTAGACACAAATACCTGAGAGGAAAGTGAGGTCGCACCCAGAGGGTCTGACTAGCGATACTGGTATAGCCCACAAATACGCCCAATGCCGGCTACATACTCTGACGAGTGTTTGCAACACAGAAATACGATCGCTGATCTTCAACGCTTGTAGAGCTGGCTCAGCTCACGGGTTGGCTTGCCTCACCTGTTGACGATGATATTATAGTCTAGCTCCCAGATCATTCGGACAAGGATATTCTTGCTACCTGTACTCTACATCCTCTTGTAGTTTTCAATATTTGTGTAATACCGATATCAATGACCCAGACAGCTTTTCATTACTGACAATGAATTCACTTGCGCTAGAGTGAGTCGATTGTTGGTTTCACTGGCGTCGGACATCACGAATGAAAGACCATGTAGATTACTATTTTCAACATACACTAGACAGACTTTCTCTCATGACTGCCACGCTCTTGATAATGGTCGAAGGGAGCAAGTAGAGCAACGATGACGGACCCTCAACTGTCCTTGCCCTCCACACCGTCTCACATTTTTAGGGTTACATGTGATGGATTGTCGATCACCGATCATCCTTATTTGGTAATCGCACGACTGGGCAACGTCCCTTTGCCCTAAAGTTTAAACTAAGTGCGTGCTCAAGGACACGCTTATGTGCATTCTCTAACAGTCTAACCTATACTAACCACCTAACCTAACCTAACCGGCCACTCTAGCCTAACTACTTTAAAATGTCTAACATAGCTAGAAGTACTATTACGAAGGCAGGGTATTTTGCATGTATGAAATTCGTTAGTTGCAATCTAGTACATTGATGTAAATAAACACCATATATATAGATAAAAATTTTCAGGATGTTGGCAATTTGTAATAAATACTAAATATCATGCCGTAGTGCAATTCCTTCGGCCGATAATAACGGAGGAAGTCCGTTCTTTCGAGTTGAAAAATACTCAGGGCAATCCCAATTGCCTAAGTACAATAAAATTTATTTTTGAAAAGGTACATTCATCAAGAATTGAACCATGAAGCACGCAATTAATAACTCGCATCAATTATCACTCTACCCTACCGACATTTGTACTTAATGGTTATAAATAACTATCCCCTTAAATTTTACATATTTCTATTTAAGGAATGTGAGAGGAACGCCAGTTATTGAATCCCGACTAATTTCTTCTTTCTTGCTTCCTTCTTCAAGGTTCTGCACAATTCTCGTCCGTGTACACGGAGAGTGACTGACATGGCCCCTACGTCGTCGATACTGAGCATCTTCTCCTGCTGCTTCCAGCACAAGCCCACAGCGGCAGCGGCCAGTCTTTTCGTGAGTTGATGCTGTGTTGCGTTCTGTGCTGTGTTGACAGGAATTTGAAACGGGAATGTGGGCTAGAATACAGGACACATGCCCGAATGAGCACTCATATACATCTCTTATACCAGCTACTAATGACCCGACGCCGTGAGTTTCTGCTTCTCTACCCTCTACCCTCTGTCCCCCTGTCCTGTTCCTGCCAATGTAGTGAGACGACGATCCGCGCAACGGCTTCTCATGTTCACTGATACTCATAGGTCCTATCCCAGCGCGTATGTGATCGATCATCAGAGGATGAAGGAGCGGATGCCGCATATCGTGCGGTTGAAAGAGGGTGAGTGTTCTGCTGCCTCTTTCCTCCTTTCCGTTCTTGCGTCCTTCTTTCTGTATTTCCTCCTTCTCTCTTCCTCCTCCCCTCCTCGCCTACGTCCCTCCGCTTTTTTTTCCTGTGCATCCCCTTTTCCTACATCCTTCCTAATGAGCACACAGAGTAAAATGGTCAACGTAATATCTCACCTCCCGTTCAACCTGTACAACCTAAATTTCTTCAAACCCAAACACTTGTCTTCCCAGTCGGCGATGATCGTCTCCGTATCCTCTCCTTCGCCTTCGCGGTCGACGTCTGCGTTGACGTCACGCTCCGCGCGGAATTTGAAGTTGAGTCGGCCGGAGCTCAATTTCCCGCCGTGCGCTTCGTATAATGCGGGCGCGGCAGGCAATGTGCAGGGGCATATGGGTGTGCCGCTGACGAGAGGCGCGGTCGGCGCCCCTATATCAAGACACGGAGCAGGAGCAGGAGGACCGTTCAGTTCATCGTCCCTCGCGTCCCGCGAGGGTCCTGCGAAGAGGAAGGACGTCGGTGTGGGTGCGGTTTACCAAGCTTGAGCTTGTGACACAGAGGAAGTGGAAGGTGGAAAAGCCCAAGTGACCCCGCGGCTCCACGATCCTCGTCCAACCTCCCCTTCACGCCTGTCGCCATCACCATCTTCCTATTCTTCGTCATCATCCTCGTCCTCTTTGTCATCGCCTCCACTCCGCTCCTCATCTCTATCTCCTTCTCCTTCCTCGCATAAAACGAAGGGCGATGCAGCGACGCACCACCCGACACCTTGTGTGTCACCGTCGCCCTCGCCCTCGCCCGCGTCGATCGTCGGCACCGGCACCGGCATGCGGAGAATCAGGTTGCGGGATGCGGGGTCGCTGGTCGTTAGCTGGGGCGATTGAGAGCGATTGAATTGTGGCGGTACGCCGCGGGCGCTGGCTGGTGGGCATGGATAGCTGGATATACTGGTTATGATTGCTCATATTTATGGCGCTGAGGAATTCCGCGGCGCGTCCACCCCCATGTCCGCTTGCGTCAGCGTTGAGTCCTCAGTCCATGTGTGCCTCCACACCCGATTCCGCGCATACATTCACCTGGCCGCCATTTCCACCCCCACCCCAGAACCGCGTTCATCTAATCTGTCTTTATCCGACTACTGCTACCCACTACCCAAAACATCATTGACCGACACTGCTAACACTGACGACACCGATACCAACACCAATACCAACACCAATACCATCGACACTACGACCAATATCAATATCGATACCACAGCTGCACCGCCCTACTGCTTCTGCCTTTCCCACCATGCTGCTCTAACGAACCACGAAGTCCAATACCACCAACCACCACCATCATCACACGCGTGTGTGCGGGGTCATGACGTTACACTGCTCCGCGTCTTGGTTATTTTGCTGCCATTTCTATCTCGTACTCTTTCTTGGCGACATACTGATTCTGACTTAGTGTGCACCATGGTGCTTCTCATCACACCATACCACACCTCCTCTCGCTTCATCGCATCTCATCGTAGCGCACATCCGCCCATCACATCACATCACATCACTCATTGTATTTCGTCTCGTTGTATTTCGCTCATCACCACTGAACTCATCTCATCTCATCTCATCTTATCATAGCTTACCGCACCATACCACATCAACTCCGATTTGGTTTTGTTTTGTTCTTTTTATCCTATCCTATCGATCCAGCGAATACAATGCCTCCTTCATCCCAGTCATCAGCATATATTATCCCTTTTGTTATCGCAACCTGGACGTTTAGTTTGGACTGGAATGAATTGAATTCTAACGAACCGAAGGAATAAAGAAAAGACGATCCACTGCCGTTCGGAGTACATTTTTCTCTTTCTTTCTTTCTTTTTTTTTTTTTTGTGTAGGCTAGGTTCGATTTCTTCCCTGGTTGGTTGGTTGCATGTTCTACGATATAATCCTAATCTATACGATATAGTGCACGCCGTGCAGATCTCCATGTATTCATACAATATGTATTTCAGTATATAAGCACTGAGGTACAGTGCATTCGGGGCAATCGTACTTGTAATCTAAAAGCTGGGAGGGTATGGAAGCCTTGATCATGGGAAGATGAGCAGCGGAGGTAGCAGGGGATGAGAAATAGCCTCAGGCTTGGGATCCGGGTCTGTTAGCTATGTATACATAGGTTTGACCCTTGGGAACGGAACTCGCATTCGAACTCGGAGAGGGGAAAAGGACGTGATGCGCCGGACATTTGGAGACCGGCATTTCCCTTCAGTGTAAGTATCCAGAGGTGCATAGTATGTAGAAAGTCCCGAGGATCTGAGCGTCGAGCGTGCAGTATAGAAAACTACACGCAGTGCAAGCTGAAGCGCTGAAGAATTATTTGGTCACTATACAGTAAATCAACCGACACTTAGATAAGGAAGGCGACAATGAGCTGGTATCCCAGAGCGCCAACGAAAACTCAGCACACGATTTTCCACTGCCACCGTCTCTATTGAAATAACGGGGAAAGGAATACTTCGTGGCAACAGAATAAAGGTAGGGCTACATAACTATACATGGAATCTACATTACTCGAGTTTATAATGCATCGCATGAAGAATTTACCGTTATGAATTTTAAAGGGGCACAGGGCAAAGGCCGTGGAACATGTGAGTGGGGATGCTGGTGGTAAGAAGCAGGATGCGGAGCGCAACTATTATGATGCTGGTTGTGAGATGGGTTATGCGAAAGCTGAGGCCGAGGGCGAGCCAAAGGAGATGCTGTTTCGTTTCGTTTTGTTTCCTCTTATCGTCATTTTCGTTAGATGTGGAGATAGCCTCAGTGACTCCTCGTTCCTCGTTCCTCGAAATCAACCGCCGCCTGCAGAACACGTTACAGGTAGATCAGTCGTCGACGCAGTAGACTAAGCGGCAAGCGTGCTGCGCCAGTTCTGAGACGCATTAATTACTCGAAGTCGGTTTCTACACCCTGGCAATAACAAAACATCTCGTACAGACTTAAGTTCTGTTAGAATTAATGTCAGAAGCCTATCGCAGCCGAATTTATGTGGAAGAATCAATGAACATGCAGAGGTAAATCAGGTACAGTGCTCTTGACTGTTGTACGTTGCGGAAATTCTCGATCAACTGCTTTGAATGATCGTCTTTCGATCAATATTCGGTTCAATGTACCATCCGGTTCAATAAAAGCACGTAGATATATTGAATAATCGATCATACCCACACGCTACGGAGTCGATGCTTGTAATCAGGCTACATTTGTACCCATCACTCGCCATTATGTCCAGAAGTTCCTGCAGACGATGGTTCTATACAACAGAACCCCCGGACAACTTCCAGTTTACCGAATTTGTTAAAGATGTTCGAAACGGCAACAGCCACCTTGTTATGAGCAACCAACTGTCTATATTTGCATCCCAAACGACCATGGCGTCCGAGAGCACTCAGCGATTGCCTGAGTTTCTTAGTCTATCAAGTCATTGTTATTAATTGCCTATATTGCCCACTTGACTCAAATCATCCGGTGTTCGCTTAGTAGGTTAGCGTGTTCTTATGTGTTCATACATGGTTTCCGGGCATCCTGAATATGCATAGCTTAATGGCAGTGCATCATTGTATAAGCTACGGTTGACACTGTCCCGGCTTATATACGGCATAAGTGCTACCAATTACTTACGTTCAGCTACTTAAAGCCGATCTGTGCAAGGAAGACTCATTGATGAACGTGCTGGTGGCTGTGGTATATGGTTCTATTCTTGTAGATACATTTGTACCGTCCCTAGGCTATGTCAGCGTGAACCCAAAGTCCACTATAATACCCACCACTCTCCAATCATTTGCCCCTTTGCTGTTCTAAATTTTGCCCCAATCGTTTCTTCGCACTTGAAGCACTCGATTCGACACTTACAGCGATTGAAAGCTACTTCAACCACTTCTCTTACCTTACACTCATTCCGTCCGGGTATCACCCATCCAGCAGCCAAATGTTCCCACAGCGCAGTAACTTCATCATCAATGGTGGTCATTTAGTAAACGCCAAGGCGATTATCACTACAATGTAAACAGGGACACTGGTAAGAACTCTCTGCTGCCAAACTCACGCTAGAGCATTTATTTGCATGTTCATGTAAGGACTACACGTTCTTGGGCAGCATATTGCCTCTGGCGCAATGTTCGATTCCTCTGCACGATTCCCGCCCGGAAAGTGTCATCCCGGACGCGAGAAAAAGCTCTCAAGATCATAACAGATTGGATTATCGACCCTGCTCCCGATCATAGTGTCATATGGCTATACGGCCCAGCAGGATCTGAAAATCAGCGATCGCACAGTCAATCGCAGAGCTTCTCTGGCAGGCATATCAAAGTCAATATGGAGGAAGCTTTTTCTTTGCCGCTGGAGATAACATGGGTCGTGGAGATGGCAACAAACTCTTTTCGACACTTGCATATCAGCTTGCAGTTCAATTCCCGCCCTACTACCCGTCATAAACGACACATTGTTCAAAGATCCGATGCTTCCTACGAGGTCAATGGAAATTCAAATCAAGGCTCTTATCGTTGACCCTCTCTTACAAGTATCAAACTGGTCGGCCCATACGCCTACTATTATTATCGACGGCCTCGACGAATGTGCGAATTCGACCACTCAGAAGAACATCCTTCTCTCATATCCTACTATATTCGTCATCATAACTTACCCTTCGATTCCTTATTGCCAGCCGTCCCGAATATTGGATCAGGGATGCATTTGAAGTAGCGACTATTCACGATCTCACACTGCCTATATCACTCAATGAGGTTGGAGATGCAGACGGCGATATCGAAAGATATTTGGTCGCTGAATTCGCCGAGATTTGCAACAAATACAGTCTCATCATGTGCTCTGTGGTACAACCATGGCCACCACACGCATTGTCAAACGCTTCGTTGAAGAATCTTCCGCCAGTTTATCTATGCATCCACTATCGTCAAATTTGTTGGCTACTCGTCCGACTTCTGTGACCCTCGAGAACAGCTCCAGATACTGACGACGGCTGGACCTCATCGTGCCACTGCGTTCTCAACCCTTGACCCTATATGCCGCAATTCTATCGCGTATCCCTGATACTCATCGAGTAGCATGAATCTGGTCCTTGGAGGCAATTCTCGACTTGACAGTTCAAACAATAGAGATTTTCTCGAAGTAGATGCTGGAATGATAGCTATCAATTTAGCCGCCCTCAACTCGCTCATTGAAGTACAACCTGTAGAGTTTGAAGCTGAAGAAGTATTGAAGTATTTTATGGCCCCGTGGGTGTCCAGACGAAACAAACATCAGGTTCTGCCATTTATCGTTTCGGGAATTTCTCCAGGATCAAGCTCGCTCAGGACAATATTTTGTGGATGTGGCCGAAATTTCTCATCTGTTCTTGTTTACTATTTTCAATCTGTTTGGGGATGTTTAGAGCAGAAGCCAGAAGTTGAACAACATAAGACTTAGTAAGCTCATTCGCTTTGTCCGCAATTCATACTAACTGCTTTTATTGAATACACCAACAGCACTATCGGCGTAATGTCTTTGCACCACTTGCTGGACAGCATACCTTGTCCACCTAGCATTCTGGAATATTAACACTTTAGAAGCTCTTGAAGCAGAGCTCGACTTGAAGTTCAAAGCCTTCATTTCTTCCGATTCGACAAATATTCTGTATAGTTCATATTTATTGCAATATCTGGAAATCTTTCGTTCTTGGTCAGGCGAACTTTATCCCAAGCAATCTCGTTACAAGAATACTGGACCTCGCTGAGTGCAGAATCATACATTATCTCAAAGAAAATGACATGCTCAGCATCACCTCACTAGTACTCTA
>JAJIRX010000625.1:0-35312 GCA_023853785.1 Psilocybe azurescens
TGGCAGTTATATCAAAGTCAATATGCCGGCAGCTTTTTCTTCGCCGCCGGAGACAACATGGGGAGGAGATGGCAACAAACTCTTTTCGACACTTGCATATCAGCTTGCAGTACAATTCCCCGCCCTACTGCCCTTCATAAACGACACATTGTTCAAAGATCCGATGCTTCCTACGAGGGTCCATGGAAATTCAAATCAAGGCTCTTATCGTTGACCCTCTCTTACAAGTATCAAACTGGTCGGCCCATACGCCTACTATTATTATAGACGGCCTCGATGAATGTGCGAATTCGACCACTCAGAAGAACATCCTTTCTCTCATATCCTATTATATTCGTCATCATAACTTACCCCTTCGATTCCTTATTGCCAGCCGTCCCGAATATTGGATCAGGGATGCATTTGAAGTAGCGACTATTCACGATCTCACACTGCCCATATCACTCAATGAGATCGGAGACGCATATGGCGATATCGAGAAATATCTTATCTCTGAATTCAGCGAGATTTGCAACAAATACAGCCGCATCATGTCATCTGTGGTGCAACCGTGGCCACCCACGCATTGTCAAACGCTTCGTCGAAGAATCTTCTGGCCAGTTTATATATGCATCCACTATCGTCAAATTTGTTGGCTATTCGTCCGACTTCTGTGACCCTCGTGAACAGCTTCAGATACTGACGACGGCTGGACCTCATCGTGCCACTGCGTTCTCAACCCTTGACGCCCTATATGCCGCAATTCTATCGCGTATCCCTGATACTCATCGAGCAGCACTGAAACTGGTGCTTGGAGGCATTATTCTCCAGTTGACCGTTCAAGCAATAGAGATTTTCTCGCAGTCGATGCTGGAGCGATATCTATCATTTTACACGCTCTCAACTCCCTCATTGAAGTAGAACAGATAAAGTTTGAAGCCGAAGAGGTTTGGGAAGTGTTTTATGGTCCGCATGGCTATCCAGAAGAAACGGAAATCGAGTTCTGCCATTTATCATTTCGGGAATTTCTCCAGAATCAACCTCGCTCAGGACAATATTTTGTGGACGTGGTCGAAATTTCTAATCAGTTCTTGTTTACTATTTTCAATCTGTTTGGGGATGCTTTAGAGCAGAAGCCAGAAGTTGAACAACATAGAACTTAGTAAGCTCATTCGCTTTGTCTGAAATTTATACTAATTATCTTTATTGAATACACCAACAGTATAATAAGAACAATGTCTTTACAGCAGTTGCTGAACAGCATACCCGAGCCACCTGGCATTCTGTGGAATATCAACACTTTAAAGCTCTTGAAGCAGAGCTCGACTTGAAGTTCAAAACCTTCATTTCGTCCGATTCAACAATATTCTATATTGTTCATATTTATTGCAATATCTGAAAATCTTTCGTTTCTGGACGGACGAACTATATCCCAAGCAATCCCGTTACACAAATACTCTGGACCTCGCTGAGTGCAGAATCATACATTATCTCAAAGACAATGATATGCTCAGTATTACCCCACTAGTGATCTACGCCTCGTATGGCGGTGATACTATCGGCGTTGACGGAATGAGTCAGCTTCGGAAGTGAACCTATCGAGTGAGATACCCCATTGTTTCCTGTCTGTTTGGTGGGAGTGGGAGCGGATAGGTTTTCATGCATACGCTGTAAGACTACCCTACTTCAGCATATACATTTATGAATGCGGGGACGAGGAATTGCTTTCTCGATGGATCGGGCAGTCAATGCGACTCATGTGTCTTTGTTTGACTATATTGGGTTATGATACCATAAAGCGGGCCAAAAATCCAAATGCGTAAGTTTTAGACTGCTTTGATACATATATTATTAACCGATATTTTGCCAAATCAAGCCCAAACTTGCTACCCGATGCTGAGGTTGACTCAAGAATGACTATTCTGCTATCCTTCTTTATACCGGCCAAATTCGGGGATCAAGGATAAAGCATTTACTCTCTGATGCACGGGGACGATTGTTTTTGACACTTTTACTGGATCCCAGGCTGTGGAACATATTTTGTATACGCAAACCTGAAATGGGAATGGGGCCGAATGACTTTGCATTACGTGCAATGTGCTGGATACACGCAATACTGGCACGTATTTATTTATGTCTCCTGGCGATTATATGGCACTAACTATCATGTGTCATGATCATTCCTATAGTGTGATCCTGTGTCGGTATCGCTGATTGCAGAGTACGACACAGGTCTCCCGGCCAGAATGTCACAGGCAGTAACTGGGATCTATCATCGGATCTTTTACCTTCTTGCCAGAGCTGTCGGTATCTAATGGAACTCATTATAATTCAACCTCAAAACATCAGCCTGGGCGCTATGCTGCATTTGATGCAATCGTCTGACAATAGTAATGTATATACCATCGTGGAGGAAGGGCTTGCCGATCTGCATGGATGTTCTTATCGTCCAGGGTCGTTTTGGTATCTCCAAAACTTTCAGGATCAGTTCTTCGGTGGCGATAATTCGAAGAATAACTCTCCAGGAATCAACTCGGTTATTGACCGCTCAAGCTGGTATCCTTATCTGGCTACATATCTTCTTAATGAGAACGTCAAGTGTCTATATCGACAGCTGCATCCACAATTCGATGTATCATTGGATCTGCCATTCTTCGATACCTATTTTGGAGACTGTTTATCCTACGCGTACCCAACTCAACTAAATCTGACTGCACTCCGTGCATTACGTGTTTTGTCTTCAACCAATCCCACGCCATGGCATCCACCGTTAGGATTCTGCTCTGGAATTAATGTGTTGTTGTTGGTATGCCATTATGATACGCCGTTACATTCTGTGACTTGCACTGACGCATGGTTATAACGCAGAAATATGATCGCTCATCTCTCGCTTGAAGAGCTTGATGGGCTCACGGGGTGGCTCGCCTCACTAGTTGAAGAGGGTGCTAGTGATTCCGAAGAAGATAACAATAATGGAACTAGTGATTCGGGAGAAATGGAGGATGAGGATTCTGACGAGGATTTTAACGAGAACTCTGATGCGAACTCCGACGAGGACATCATTACGTAGTGTCAATGGCAGTCGGTGAATCCAATTTTTTTGCCTGTATACAAACTCTACTACGTAGACACAAATACCTGAGAGGAAAGTGAGGTCGCACCCAGAGGGTCTGACTAGCGATACTGGTATAGCCCACAAATACGCCCAATGCCGGCTACATACTCTGACGAGTGTTTGCAACACAGAAATGCGATCGCTGATCTTCAACGCTTGTAGAGCTGGCTCAGCTCACGGGTTGGCTTGCCTCACCTGTTGACGATGATATTATAGTCTAGCTCCCAGATCATTCGGACAAGGATATTCTTGCTACCTGTACTCTACATCCTCTTGTAGTTTTCAATATTTGTGTAATACCGATATCAATGACCCAGACAGCTTTTCATTACTGACAATGAATTCACTTGCGCTAGAGTGAGTCGATTGTTGGTTTCACTGGCGTCGGACATCACGAATGAAAGACCATGTAGATTACTATTTTCAACATACACTAGACAGACTTTCTCTCATGACTGCCACGCTCTTGATAATGGTCGAAGGGAGCAAGTAGAGCAACGATGACGGACCCTCAACTGTCCTTGCCCTCCACACCGTCTCACATTTTTAGGGTTACATGTGATGGATTGTCGATCACCGATCATCCTTATTTGGTAATCGCACGACTGGGCAACGTCCCTTTGCCCTAAAGTTTAAACTAAGTGCGTGCTCAAGGACACGCTTATGTGCATTCTCTAACAGTCTAACCTATACTAACCACCTAACCTAACCTAACCGGCCACTCTAGCCTAACTACTTTAAAATGTCTAACATAGCTAGAAGTACTATTACGAAGGCAGGGTATTTTGCATGTATGAAATTCGTTAGTTGCAATCTAGTACATTGATGTAAATAAACACCATATATATAGATAAAAATTTTCAGGATGTTGGCAATTTGTAATAAATACTAAATATCATGCCGTAGTGCAATTCCTTCGGCCGATAATAACGGAGGAAGTCCGTTCTTTCGAGTTGAAAAATACTCAGGGCAATCCCAATTGCCCTAAGTACAATAAAATTTATTTTTGAAAAGGTACATTCATCAAGAATTGAACCATGAAGCACGCAATTAATAACTCGCATCAATTATCACTCTACCCTACCGACATTTGTACTTAATGGTTATAAATAACTATCCCCTTAAATTTTACATATTTCTATTTAAGGAATGTGAGAGGAACGCCAGTTATTGAATCCCGACTAATTTCTTCTTTCTTGCTTCCTTCTTCAAGGTTCTGCACAATTCTCGTCCGTGTACACGGAGAGTGACTGACATGGCCCCTACGTCGTCGATACTGAGCATCTTCTCCTGCTGCTTCCAGCACAAGCCCACAGCGGCAGCGGCCAGTCTTTTCGTGAGTTGATGCTGTGTTGCGTTCTGTGCTGTGTTGACAGGAATTTGAAACGGGAATGTGGGCTAGAATACAGGACACATGCCCGAATGAGCACTCATATACATCTCTTATACCAGCTACTAATGACCCGACGCCGTGAGTTTCTGCTTCTCTACCCCTCTACCCTCTGTCCCCCTGTCCTGTTCCTGCCAATGTAGTGAGACGACGATCCGCGCAACGGCTTCTCATGTTCACTGATACTCATAGGTCCTATCCCAGCGCGTATGTGATCGATCATCAGAGGATGAAGGAGCGGATGCCGCATATCGTGCGGTTGAAAGAGGGTGAGTGTTCTGCTGCCTCTTTCCTCCTTTCCGTTCTTGCGTCCTTCTTTCTGTATTTCCTCCTTCTCTCTTCCTCCTCCCCTCCTCGCCTACGTCCCTCCGCTTTTTTTTTCCTGTGCATCCCCTTTTCCTACATCCTTCCTAATGAGCACACAGAGTAAAATGGTCAACGTAATATCTCACCTCCCGTTCAACCTGTACAACCTAAATTTCTTCAAACCCAAACACTTGTCTTCCCAGTCGGCGATGATCGTCTCCGTATCCTCTCCTTCGCCTTCGCGGTCGACGTCTGCGTTGACGTCACGCTCCGCGCGGAATTTGAAGTTGAGTCGGCCGGAGCTCAATTTCCCGCCGTGCGCTTCGTATAATGCGGGCGCGGCAGGCAATGTGCAGGGGCATATGGGTGTGCCGCTGACGAGAGGCGCGGTCGGCGCCCCTATATCAAGACACGGAGCAGGAGCAGGAGGACCGTTCAGTTCATCGTCCCTCGCGTCCCGCGAGGGTCCTGCGAAGAGGAAGGACGTCGGTGTGGGTGCGGTTTACCAAGCTTGAGCTTGTGACACAGAGGAAGTGGAAGGTGGAAAAGCCCAAGTGACCCCGCGGCTCCACGATCCTCGTCCAACCTCCCCTTCACGCCTGTCGCCATCACCATCTTCCTATTCTTCGTCATCATCCTCGTCCTCTTTGTCATCGCCTCCACTCCGCTCCTCATCTCTATCTCCTTCTCCTTCCTCGCATAAAACGAAGGGCGATGCAGCGACGCACCACCCGACACCTTGTGTGTCACCGTCGCCCTCGCCCTCGCCCGCGTCGATCGTCGGCACCGGCACCGGCATGCGGAGAATCAGGTTGCGGGATGCGGGGTCGCTGGTCGTTAGCTGGGGCGATTGAGAGCGATTGAATTGTGGCGGTACGCGCCGCGGGCGCTGGCTGGTGGGCATGGATAGCTGGATATACTGGTTATGATTGCTCATATTTATGGCGCTGAGGAATTCCGCGGCGCGTCCACCCCCATGTCCGCTTGCGTCAGCGTTGAGTCCTCAGTCCATGTGTGCCTCCACACCCGATTCCGCGCATACATTCACCTGGCCGCCATTTCCACCCCCACCCCCAGAACCGCGTTCATCTAATCTGTCTTTATCCGACTACTGCTACCCACTACCCAAAACATCATTGACCGACACTGCTAACACTGACGACACCGATACCAACACCAATACCAACACCAATACCATCGACACTACGACCAATATCAATATCGATACCACAGCTGCACCGCCCCTACTGCTTCTGCCTTTCCCACCATGCTGCTCTAACGAACCACGAAGTCCAATACCACCAACCACCACCATCATCACACGCGTGTGTGCGGGGTCATGACGTTACACTGCTCCGCGTCTTGGTTATTTTGCTGCCATTTCTATCTCGTACTCTTTCTTGGCGACATACTGATTCTGACTTAGTGTGCACCATGGTGCTTCTCATCACACCATACCACACCTCCTCTCGCTTCATCGCATCTCATCGTAGCGCACATCCGCCCATCACATCACATCACATCACTCATTGTATTTCGTCTCGTTGTATTTCGCTCATCACCACTGAACTCATCTCATCTCATCTCATCTTATCATAGCTTACCGCACCATACCACATCAACTCCGATTTGGTTTTGTTTTGTTCTTTTATCCTATCCTATCGATCCAGCGAATACAATGCCTCCTTCATCCCAGTCATCAGCATATATTATCCCTTTTGTTATCGCAACCTGGACGTTTAGTTTGGACTGGAATGAATTGAATTCTAACGAACCGAAGGAATAAAGAAAAGACGATCCACTGCCGTTCGGAGTACATTTTTCCTCTTTCTTTCTTTCTTTTTTTTTTTTTTTTTTTGTGTAGGCTAGGTTCGATTTCTTCCCTGGTTGGTTGGTTGCATGTTCTACGATATAATCCTAATCTATACGATATAGTGCACGCCGTGCAGATCTCCATGTATTCATACAATATGTATTTCAGTATATAAGCACTGAGGTACAGTGCATTCGGGGCAATCGTACTTGTAATCTAAAAGCTGGGAGGGTATGGAAAGCCTTGATCATGGGAAGATGAGCAGCGGAGGTAGCAGGGGATGAGAAATAGCCTCAGGCTTGGGATCCGGGTCTGTTAGCTATGTATACATAGGTTTGACCCTTGGGAACGGAACTCGCATTCGAACTCGGAGAGGGGAAAAGGACGTGATGCGCCGGACATTTGGAGACCGGCATTTCCTTCAGTGTAAGTATCCAGAGGTGCATAGTATGTAGAAAGTCCCGAGGGATCTGAGCGTCGAGCGTGCAGTATAGAAAACTACACGCAGTGCAAGCTGAAGCGCTGAAGAATTATTTGGTCACTATACAGTAAATCAACCGACACTTAGATAAGGAAGGCGACAATGAGCTGGTATCCCAGAGCGCCAACGAAAACTCAGCACACGATTTTCCACTGCCACCGTCTCTATTGAAATAACGGGGAAAGGAATACTTCGTGGCAACAGAATAAAGGTAGGGCTACATAACTATACATGGAATCTACATTACTCGAGTTTATAATGCATCGCATGAAGAATTTACCGTTATGAATTTTAAAGGGGCACAGGGCAAAGGCCGTGGAACATGTGAGTGGGGATGCTGGTGGTAAGAAGCAGGATGCGGAGCGCAACTATTATGATGCTGGTTGTGAGATGGGTTATGCGAAAGCTGAGGCCGAGGGCGAGCCAAAGGAGATGCTGTTTCGTTTCGTTTTGTTTCCTCTTATCGTCATTTTCGTTAGATGTGGAGATAGCCTCAGTGACTCCTCGTTCCTCGTTCCTCGAAATCAACCGCCGCCTGCAGAACACGTTACAGGTAGATCAGTCGTCGACGCAGTAGACTAAGCGGCAAGCGTGCTGCGCCAGTTCTGAGACGCATTAATTACTCGAAGTCGGTTTCTACACCCTGGCAATAACAAAACATCTCGTACAGACTTAAGTTCTGTTAGAATTAATGTCAGAAGCCTATCGCAGCCGAATTTATGTGGAAGAATCAATGAACATGCAGAGGTAAATCAGGTACAGTGCTCTTGACTGTTGTACGTTGCGGAAATTCTCGATCAACTGCTTTGAATGATCGTCTTTCGATCAATATTCGGTTCAATGTACCATCCGGTTCAATAAAAGCACGTAGATATATTGAATAATCGATCATACCCACACGCTACGGAGTCGATGCTTGTAATCAGGCTACATTTGTACCATCACTAAGCATTATGTCCAGAAGTTCCTGCAGACGATGGTTCTATACAACAGAACCCCCGGACAACTTCCAGTTTACCGAATTTGTTAAAGATGTTCGAAACGGCAACAGCCACCTTGTTATGAGCAACCAACTGTCTATATTTGCATCCCAAACGACCATGGCGTCCGAGAGCACTCAGCGATTGCCTGAGTTTCTTAGTCTATCAAGTCATTGTTATTAATTGCCTATATTGCCCACTTGACTCAAATCATCCGGTGTTCGCTTAGTAGGTTAGCGTGTTCTTATGTGTTCATACATGGTTTCCGGGCATCCTGAATATGCATAGCTTAATGGCAGTGCATCATTGTATAAGCTACGGTTGACACTGTCCCGGCTTATATACGGCATAAGTGCTACCAATTACTTACGTTCAGCTACTTAAAGCCGATCTGTGCAAGGAAGACTCATTGATGAACGTGCTGGTGGCTGTGGTATATGGTTCTATTCTTGTAGATACATTTGTACCGTCCCTAGGCTATGTCAGCGTGAACCCAAAGTCCACTATAATACCCACCACTCTCCAATCATTTGCCCCCTTTGCTGTTCTAAATTTTGCCCCAATCGTTTCTTCGCACTTGAAGCACTCGATTCGACACTTACAGCGATTGAAAGCTACTTCAACCACTTCTCTTACCTTACACTCATTCCGTCCGGGTATCACCCATCCAGCAGCCAAATGTTCCCACAGCGCAGTAACTTCATCATCAATGGTGGTCATTTAGTAAACGCCCAAGGCGATTATCACTACAATGTAAACAAGGGACACTGGTAAGAACTCTCTGCTGCCAAACTCACGCTAGAGCATTTATTTCCATGTTCATGTAAGGACTACACGTTCTTGGGCAGCATATTGCCTCTGGCGCAATGTTCGATTCCTCTGCACGATTCCCGCCCGGAAAGTGTCATCCCGGGACACGAGAAAAAGCTCTCAAGATCATAACAGATTGGATTATCGACCCTGCTCCCGATCACAGTGTCATATGGCTATACGGCCCAGCAGGATCCGGAAAATCAGCGATCGCACAGTCAATCGCAGAGCTTCTCTGGCAGGCATATCAAAGTCAATATGGAGGAAGCTTTTTCTTCGCCGCTGGAGATAACATGGGTCGTGGAGATGGCAACAAACTCTTTTCGACACTTGCATATCAGCTTGCAGTTCAATTCCCCGCCCTACTACCCGTCATAAACGACACATTGTTCAAAGATCCGATGCTTCCTACGAGGTCAATGGAAATTCAAATCAAGGCTCTTATCGTTGACCCTCTCTTACAAGTATCAAACTGGTCGGCCCATACGCCTACTATTATTATCGACGGCCTCGACGAATGTGCGAATTCGACCACTCAGAAGAACATCCTTTCTCTCATATCCTACTATATTCGTCATCATAACTTACCCCTTCGATTCCTTATTGCCAGCCGTCCCGAATATTGGATCAGGGATGCATTTGAAGTAGCGACTATTCACGATCTCACACTGCCTATATCACTCAATGAGGTTGGAGATGCAGACGGCGATATCGAAAGATATTTGGTCGCTGAATTCGCCGAGATTTGCAACAAATACAGTCTCATCATGTGCTCTGTGGTACAACCATGGCCACCCACACGCATTGTCAAACGCTTCGTTGAAGAATCTTCCGGCCAGTTTATCTATGCATCCACTATCGTCAAATTTGTTGGCTATTCGTCCGACTTCTGTGACCCTCGAGAACAGCTCCAGATACTGACGACGGCTGGACCTCATCGTGCCACTGCGTTCTCAACCCTTGACTCCCTATATGCCGCAATTCTATCGCGTATCCCTGATACTCATCGAGTAGCACTGAATCTGGTCCTTGGAGGCATAATTCTCGACTTGACAGTTCAAACAATAGAGATTTTTCTCGAAGTAGATGCTGGAATGATAGCTATCAATTTAGCCGCCCTCAACTCGCTCATTGAAGTACAACCTGTAGAGTTTGAAGCTGAAGAAGTATTGGAAGTATTTTATGGCCCACGTGGGTGTCCAGACGAAACAAACATCAGGTTCTGCCATTTATCGTTTCGGGAATTTCTCCAGGATCAAGCTCGCTCAGGACAATATTTTGTGGATGTGGCCGAAATTTCTCATCTGTTCTTGTTTACTATTTTCAATCTGTTTGGGGATGCTTTAGAGCAGAAGCCAGAAGTTGAACAACATAAGACTTAGTAAGCTCATTCGCTTTGTCCGCAATTCATACTAACTGCTTTTATTGAATACACCAACAGCACTATCGGCGTAATGTCTTTGCACCACTTGCTGGACAGCATACCTTGTCCACCTGGCATTCTGTGGAATATTAACACTTTAGAAGCTCTTGAAGCAGAGCTCGACTTGAAGTTCAAAGCCTTGATTTCTTCCGATTCGACAAATATTCTGTATAGTTCATATTTATTGCAATATCTGGAAATCTTTCGTTCTTGGTCAGGCGAACTTTATCCCAAGCAATCTCGTTACAAGAATACTCTGGACCTCGCTGAGTGCAGAATCATACATTATCTCAAAGAAAATGACATGCTCAGCATCACCTCACTAGTACTCTACGCCTCGTATGACTTTGATATCACCATTGACACAATGAAACAGCTTCAAGAAGTGAACCTATCGAGCGAGATGCCCAGTTGTTTCCTGTCTGTTTGGTGGCAGTGGGAGTCGTCAAATCTTAGGGTTGCATACATTGTACGTCTATCCCGGTTCGAGACGTATATTGATAAATACGGAGACGAGGAATTGCTTTCTCGATGGATCGGGCAGTCAATGCGACTCATGTGTCTTTGTTTGACTATATTGGGTCATGATACCATAAAGCGTGCCAAAGATTCAATTGCGTAAGTTTTATACTGCTTTGTTAAATATATTATTAACCAACATTTGTTCCGAATCAAGCCCAAACTTGCTACCCTGTGCTGAGGTTGTCTCAAGAGTGACTATTCTGCAATCCTTCTTTTATACCAACCGAATTCGGGGATCAAGGATAAAGCATTTACTCTCCGATGCACAGGGACGATTGTTTTTGACACTTTTACTGGATCCCAGGCTGTGGAACATATTTTGTATACGCAAACCTGAGATGGAAATGGGGCTGAATGACTTTGCATTAGATGCAATGTGCTGGATACACGCAAAACTGGCACGTATATATTTATATCTCCTGGAGGTCGTATGGCACTAACTATTATGCATCATGATCATTCCGATAGTGTGATCCTGTGTCGCTATCGCTGATTGCAGAGTACGACACAGGTCTCCCGGCCAGAATGTCACAGGCAGTAACTGGGATCTATCATCGGATCTTTTTACCTTCTTGCCAGAGCTGTCGGTATCTCACGGAACTCATTGTAATTCAACGTCAAAATCGCAGCCTGGGCGCTGTGCTGCATGTGATGCAACCGTCCGACGATCGCAATGTATATACCATCGTGGAGGAAGGGCTTGCCGATCTGCATGGATGTTCTTATCGTCCAGGGTCGTTTTGGTATCTCCAAAACTTTCAGGATCAGTTCTTCGGTGGCGATAATTCGAAGAATAACTCTCCAGGAATCAACTCGGTTATTGACCGCTCAAGCTGGTATCCTTATCTGGCTACATATCTTCTTAATGAGAACGTCAAGTGTCTATATCGACAGCTGCATCCACAATTCGATGTATCATTGGAGCTGCCATTCTTCGATACCTATTTTGGAGAGTGTTTACCCTACGCATACCCAACTGAACGAAACCTGACTGCACTCCGTGCATTACGTGTTTTGTCTTCAACCAATCCCACGCCATGGAACCCACCCTTAGGATTCTGCTCTGGAATTAATGTGTTGTTATTGGTATGCCCGCTATGATACGCCGTTACATTCTGTGACTTGCACTGACGCATGGTTATAACGCAGAAATATGATCGCTCATCACTCTCGCTTGAAGAGCTTGCTGGGCTCACGGGGTGGCTCGCCTCACTAGTTGAAGAGGGTGCTAGTGATTCCGACGAAGATAATAATAATGGAACTAATGATTCGGGAGAAATGGAGGATGAGGACTCTGACGAGGATTTTAACGAGAACTCTGATGCGAACTCTGACGAGGACATGAATACGTAGTCGTAGTGTCAATGGCAGTCAGTGAATCCAATCTTTTTGCCTGTATACAAACTCTACTACATAGACACAAATACCTGAGAGGAAAGTGAGGTCACACCTCAGAGGATCTGACTAGCGATACTAGTATAACCCGCAAATACGCCCAATGTCGGTTACATACTCTGACGAGTGTTTGCAACACAGAAATACGATCGCTGATCTTCAACGCTTGTAGAGCTGGTTCGGCTCACGGGTTGGCTTGCCTCACCTGTTGACAAAGATATTATAGTCTCGCTCCCAGATCATCCGGACAAGGATATTCTTGCTACCTGTACATCCCCTTGTAGCTTTCAATATTTGTGTAGTACCGATATCAATTACTGAGACGGCTTTTCATTACTGACAGTGAATTCACTTGCGCTGGAGTGAGTCGATTGTTGGTTTCGTTGGCGTCAAACATCACGAATCAAAGACCAAGTAGATTACTATTTTCAACATACTAGACCGACTTTCTGTCATAGCTGCCACGCTCTCGATATGGTTGAAGTGAGCAAGTAGAGCAACGATGACGGACCAAATTTTCCGTTTAATTCTTTAGGAGGTTCTTAACCCCATAACTGTCCTTGCTCTCACATTTTTAGGGACATCCGGATGCATCAGCGATCAGCGATCATCTTTATTTGGTAATCGTACGACTTAGGGCAACGGGACGTTGCCCCAAACTTAGTGTGCGCTCAAGGACACGCTTATGTACATTCTAACACGATCTAGTCTATACTAACCACCTAACCTAACCGGCCACTCTAGTCCAACTACTTAAAAACGTCTAACATAGCTAGAAGTAGTATTTTTAAAATACTCAGGGCAATCCCAATTGCCCTAACATCGGCAAAACCGACAAAACCATATATTACATTGTGGCCTATATAAGGTAAGTCAATCATTTTGAGGCTATATATGGGTGATTGAAACCTTTGTGCATCCTTGGAAAGTCATACAAACATTGTATTACGTTACTATGCCCACTAATTATTCTAGTATTTTGAATTGGTTGAGTAAGAATTAAGGCAGTATTAAATTTAAGCCAAATATTTATTCAACTTTACTTTCAGTGGTAATTTTTGGTGGACCATTGAGGTACGTTGCATTTTTTGACAACCTTTTCTGTATTCTTGTAAGTTGCAATAAGCATAAGTTTGGTATGTAAAATACACTAAACATTGGTACGAGATTTAATTGTCTATCAATTATTTTGGCTCTCCCAGATAGGCCGCTTTTTAGATAGTGACATAGACTGTCGCGTACTTATATACAGTAATGACGTATTAGTGTAGTAGTTAGAATAGGTATTTAATTGTGTTTCTACGAAGGTGGTGGTTCAATCCTGGTAAAAGGCATTTCAATTAAATGTGATAATCTGAATAATCAATTGGAGTTATATGGGAAGAGTGCTATGTATTTTATAGCAACATTAAATGATCCAATATTTTACTGTAAAATTGGCCCTTGGTGGCTGTGGAAAATTGTTTTGTCATGCAAGGTTAACAAAGATTACCTGCCAAAGGCAGGGTATTTTGCATGTATGAAATTCGCTAGTTGCAATCTAGTACATAGATGTAAATAAACACCATATATATAGATAAAAATTATCAGGACTCCTGTTGGCAATTTGTAATAAATACTAAATATCATACCATAGTACAATTCCTTCGGCTGGTAATAGCGGACGAAGTCCGCTCTTTGAGTTTAAGCTACCTTACAAGGACTACCAAGGTTTTATTTTTAGCTAATTCTGGGCGTGACTTACAAATAAGGAGTCTATTTGTTTCACTTTGCCATGCCTTTTGGGCATTTGCATCATTTGTTGCCTTTCAAGGGCATTGGATTCCAATACATTCTTTTTGCGGTTTTGCCGATGAAGTACCATAAAATTTATTTTTGAAAACAATTTGAAAAGGTACATTCATCAGGAATTAAACCATCGAGCACACAATTAATAACTCGCATCAATTATCACACTACCCAACCGACATTACCTGCCTTCGGCAGGATATTTTGCATGTATGAAATTCGTTAGTTTGCAATCTAGTACATAAATGTAAACAACCACCATATAAATAGCAGATACAATTTCCAAGTTGGCAATTTGTAATAAATATTAAATTAAAAATATCATGCCGTAGTATAATTTCCTTCGGCGAAGTAATAGCGGACGAAGTCCGCTCTTTCGAGTTTGTACTTAATGGTTATAAATAACTATATCCCCTTAAATTTTACATATTTCTTTTTAAGGAATGTGAGACGGGAGAGGAACGCAAGTTATTGAATCCCTACGACTTTCTTCTTTCTTGCTTCCTTTTTCAGGGTTCTGCGCAATTCTCGTCGAAGTGCACGGAAAGTGACTGACATGGGTTCTACTTCGTCGATACTGAGCGTCTTCTCCGGCTGCCTCCAGCACAAGCCCACAGCGGCAGCGGCCAGTCTTTCCATGAGCTCATGCCGTGTTGCGTTCTGTGCTGTGTTGACAGGAAACGGGAGTGTTGGCTAGAATACAGGACACGTAACCGAATGAGCACTCATACACATATCTTATACCAGCTACTAATGACCCAACGCCGTGGGTTTTCTGCTTCTCTACCCCTCTACCCTCTGTCCCCCTGTCCTTTTCCTGCCAATGTAGGGAGACGACGATCCGCGCAACGGTTTCTCATGTTTACTGAATACTCATAGGTCCTAGCCCAGCGCGTATGTGATCGACCATCAGAGGATGAAGGAGCGAATGTCGCATATCGTGCGGTCGAAAGAGGGATGAGAGATCTGCTGCCTCTTTCCTCCCCTCCCTTCTTTCCTCCCTTCTTTCTTTCCTTCCTCCTTCCTCCCCTTTTTCTTCTCTCCTCCTCCTCTATTTCCCTTTTTCCCTTGCGTCCCCTCTTCACACATCCTTCCTAATGAGCACACAAACTAAAATTTCCCCTCCCCCTCTCAAAAATACAGCGAAATGGTCAACGTAACATCCCACCTCCCGTTCAGCCTGCACAACAAAAAGCCCAGATCCTCCTCGCTCTCTGCGGTGGACGTATCCACCTCCACCTCCACCTCTTTTTCCTCGCTCTCGCTCTCGGCATCGGCGTCGACACTATGCTCCGCGCGGAATTTGAAGTTGAATCGGCGGTCGCTCAATTTCACCCCATATGCTTCGTATAATGCGGGCGCTGCGGGAAATTTGCAGGGTCATATGTGTGAGCCGCTGACGAGCGGGAGCGGGAGTGGCGCGATCGTCGCCCCTCTACCAGGACACGGAGCGGGAGCAGGAGAACCGTCCAGGTCATCGTCCCTCGCATCCCGTGAGACGTCCTTGCATGACCGCGACGAGGAGAGAGAGAGATGGGCAGGTGGATGCCGGTCCTGAACGTGCGCCTTGTGCAGGACGTGCTGTTCATCCCTACTGCTGTTGCTGCGGGGAAGAAGGCACAGGTGGTGGGTAAGGAGGCAGGAGGGAGCGTGGTCTAGGCGGGGTCGTGCGAGAGGAAGAACGTCGGTGTGGATGTGGTTAACCAAGCTCGAGCTCGAGCTCGAGCTAATGCCACAGAGGAAGTTGAAGAAGGAGAAGCCCAAGCGGTCGCGCGGCCCCGCGATCCTCATCCAACCTCCCCTTCACGTCCGTCGCCATCACGATCTTCCTATTCTTCGTCGTTAACCTCGTCCTCTTCGTCGTCGGAGCCATCACTCCGCTCTCCATTTCCATCTCCTTCCTCGCCTAAAATGGAGGGCGATGCATCGACGCACCACCCGACACTTTGTGTGGCGCTGGCCCCAGGTTGGGGGATGCGGGGCCGCTGGTTGTTGACTGGGGCGATTGAAGATTGGAGGGTGGCGATATGAGCGCCGCGGATGGGGGCTCGGGCTAGTGGGCATGGATAGCTGGGTGTGCTGGTCATGCTAGTTGTGGTTATTTGGTTATTTATGACGGTGAAGGATTCCACAGTGCGTCTATCCGTGGCTACCTCCACCCTCACGTCCGCGTCCGCGTCAAGACTCGAGTCCATGTGTGTCCCCACCCCGATTCCGCGCATACATCCACCTTCACCTCACCTCCACCCCCATATCCGCGTTTATCTAATATATCTATATCCGACTACTGCTGCCCAAAATGCCACTAATGTTGCTAACACCGTCAATATCAATACCAATACCACCGACACTACTACCAATATCAATATCGATACCACAGTTGCATCGCCGGTAATATCTCCACCTTTACCACCACGCTGCTCTAACGGGTCACGACAACCAATACCATCATTGTGCGCGTGTGCGCGGGGTCGTGGCTATCCTATCCTATCCTATCCTATCGACCTAGCAAATGCAATGCAGTTCGTCACCCAAATTCACGCTCCTTCATCCGAGTCATCTTCAGCTTATTGAGTGTGATCCCTTTCCTTCCCCACAACTTGGACGTTTAAACTTCAGACTGTGGAGTGAATGAAATGAAACGACAATCCAACGAATCGAAGGCAGGAATAAAGCGCGAACCACCACCACTCCAAGCACTTTTTTGCTTTTTGTTTAGGTTCCTCGTTCCCGGGTTGGTTGGTTGCAGGCTCCATCCATTGGATGTTCATGATTCAGAGACTTGTAAGTTGTGGAATGTGGAAAAGGCGATGCGAGCTTGGGCTCTTAGATCTCACTCAGAGTCAATGCCGCAGCGCGGTATCCGTCGGTCTACCCACGGTGACCAGGCTGTTCTACTATGTAATCTTAATCCATATGATATGTACAATGTACACCGTGTCAATCCCTGTGTATTCATACAAGACGTATCTGGGTACTCGTATACTGTATAAGCGCTGAGGTACTGTGCATTTAGGGCAATCAAAAGCAAAAGATGGAACCAAAACTCTTATTTGTAGTCTAAAAGCTGGGAGGTTATCGAGGCTTTGACCTTGATCATGGGGGACATGAGCAGCGGGGGTAGTAGGGGACAGAAATAGCCTTGGAGTCTGGGCCTGGATCTGTAAGTTATGTATACAAAGTTTCGGCACCTTGGGGACGAAATTCACACTCGCACTCGGAACGGGGGAAAAGGAGGTGGTGTGCCGGAGATTTGGAGCCCGGTTGTTTTCTTCAGTATAAGTATCCAGGGGTGTATGCAGACAGACCAGAAGGATCTGAGTATCGAGCGTACAGTACAGAAATCTAGACGCAGCGCAAGCTGAAGCGCTAAAGAATTGTTGGGTCTCTACAGAGTAATGAGCCGAGATTTAGATAAGGAAGGGGACAATTAGTTTGGTACCTCAGAGCGCCAATGGATGCTCAGCACACGGTTTTCCGCTGGCACCGCGTCCATTGAAATAAAGGGGGAAAGGAATACGTCATGGCAAATGAACGAAGATAGGGTTACAAAAGTATACACAGAATCTACATTATATAATGTACCGCATGGAGAATTTACCGTTATAAATGCTAAAGGCGCACAGGGAAAAGGTCGTGGGACGTATGAGTGGGGATGCTGATGGTAAGAAGCAGAATGCGGAGCGCAAGAATTATGATGCTAGTTGTGGTACAGGTTATGCGAACGCTGAGGGCGAGCCAAAGGCAGATACTGTTGCATTTCGTTCCTTGCCTCCATTTGGTAGATTTGTCGCGTGTGCTTTTCATATATTGTCTTCGTTCGTATATTTTAAGTAGGCGAATATATTAATTATTTCTGTACAGATCACAGGAAAGCGCCATATGCCTAACGTAGACACAACTTAGATTGCATCGAATCAACGAAGGCGTGGATGCTATTAATATTGAGTCCCTTCAACATTTTTTGTAGACATTATCAAATTTGTCTCAATATGCCGACTATTTTGTCAGTATCAGAGTCCTTGAGACAGCGCTTCTTGAGGTGCTCGAATATGGCGCATCAGACTTATAGTTGGTCAGTCAACACGACGCGCTGATTAGATTGCACTGATTACTAGATTAGATCCCTTCAGTCGATCGCACACACAACATCGCTAAACAGGCCGCGGACATGATGACGGCTAGTGCGATAGAGTCCTAGACTGTGGGATCTGAAGGAATTGGCTATCATGTATTCTACTGGTAATTGGTCGCTGTTCGTATTCTCTCTATTCCTTTCGATAACGTTTCTTTGCCTGTAAAAATTGGTGCATAGATTTACAGAGCTTTCCGGTCGTATGGGAGGCTGATATTCTATTGGATCTGCTCAACCCCGTAGCCTTCAAGTTGATGCACGACACGTCCTATTTTCAGTCATATAGCGTCACCCCGAATATCGATAGGTGCTGCACGAACATCGCTTTGCGTACCATCTCAGACGTTCCATTACCTCGGGGATATTGAGCAGGCGCAGGCTGTTGTCGCTATGCAATGTCAGATGGGGAATTGTATGGAAAACAGATACCTTTCCGGGGTGGCGTCCAGTACTTTGATGCAAGTCGGCAAGATACCGCTAACGACATTTCTACTTTCGAGTATGAAGAAATATTATTTGTTTTAGATGCGGAGATAGCCTCAGTATTTACTTGTTCCTCGAAATCCACCGCCGCCTGCAGATCACGCTACGGATAGGCCAATGGAAATGACTACCTCCCAAATCTGTGGGTTTTTCTCCCGAAAGGGTATGGGTTACGAGCTACTGGGGACCTATATAAATTATGGGGTCCAATTCTCCGCCCATCGAGTGAGTGGACGAGGTTTTCTATGAGATGTGAGGGGTTCATGGGTTTTCAGAAGTATGGGCTATGAAGGGTTCAACTATACCTGACTTCAAGTTCGCCACAAACGTGCATGACTGTGCCGCTTTACGTATAGCATTCTTCCATTCGCAATGTCTCTCACAACAGCATCGGGCTGGTATAGTTGCGACTTGCCATCACAGTCATCGACGCAGAAGACTAAACGGCAGACGTGCCGCGCTAGTTCTGAGCCGCATTAATCGCTCGAAGTCAGTTTCTATGCCCTGGAAATGACAAATCTCTCATACTCATCTAAATTCTGTTAGACTGAAGGTCACAAGGCTATCGCAGGTGAGTTTATCTGGAAGGATCAATGATCATGCAGAGGTAAATCAGGTACAATGTTACTGACTACTGTACCTTGCGGACATTCTCTGCCAACTGCTTTGAATGATCGTCCTTCTGTCAACATTTGGTTCGTTGTGCCATCCAGTTCAATGAAAGCGCGTAGATCTATTGTATAACCGATCATACTCATACGCTGGCGAGTCGGTGCTGGTAATCAGGCTACAGTTGTGCTATCACCAAGTAGACCCATTATGGTCCAGAAGTTTCTGCAGACGATGCTTCTATCCAATGTAACCCAGCGGACAACTCCAAGTTTACGAAATTCGGTAAAGATGTTCGAAACGGTGACAGTCATCTTCTTCTGAGTCATTAATTAGAACATGTCTTCGATGGGTTCTGTTATACAGTTCTCTGTGAAGATCACCGACATGAGGTTTCTTTCTTCGTAATATGTAAGTATCGTCGCACAAATGCCGTACATCACTGTTAATCTCCGTTTTGTCAATGAGTCATTTTTGCCCTTGATAGTTTGCAAAGAGATGGTATTCTCATTGACTTATAATCTGCTCTAGAGTAAGTCAACGCCTGGTCAATGTAGCACCTCTATCTATCCTAGACAAGGTTGTACACGGTTGCTCACGTTTTGTTGCCAATATACTGCTCCGAGAGTCTACAGCTGCATTTCGGCATTTTAATACGCATGTACGTCACACAATGTCGCATAGAACAACGCCACTTCAATGGATTATGATACAACAAGGGCAGAGCGCAGTGTGACTACATCATCTGATTTAAGTCGGCACTTCGCATGATGCCAAGTTATCGAAAGACTTTGATTTAGGGCTATACTCCTAAGCATCAGCAATACGAGAAAAAGTAGAAGTAGTATACGATATCAGGAAGCACAATCCTATGTTTAGACCGATCTACCTGGGGTATGACAACCACATCTGGGATAAATCAAAACACTTTAGACTTGTGGTATGTGTGGCACCCGATTAGTGTCTGTAAAAATAAACTCTGTCTACGAAGAATGAGCACATGTCGTATGTTTTGTCCATCCTATGTTGCGAAAAACAATGGACGGAGTTGGAGAATGCCGAACCTACGAGCATATAAGCAGCTTCACATACCTCGAAACTTCAGCAAGTTGCCTCTAACAGCTGCAGTGTCATATTCTGACCTCTATTCCACTCATCTCTACTTAAAATGGCTAATCGACTCCTTGTTGAAGGCGCCTTACCCAGGCCTCCTCCTGGTGCACCTGCCCACCCGCGACTTGAGATAAGAAGATTCGTTGCGGATATCCGCCAATTCTCTCTTTACGTTCAAGCACTTCGTATGTTGTTATTCCGTCACGATTAACCTCATCGCTTACTATGACAATGAAGAGGCTTTCTATGACAGAGATAGAACCAATGTAGCGTCGCATTGGCAAATTGGTGGCATTCACGGCCAGCCATATGTTGATTGGGACGGTACACCCAGTGGTGGGCGCGGTTACTGTGTCCATCGCACTGAGCTCTTCCCGACCTGGCATAGGCCATACGTCGTGCTCTTCGAAGTAAATATATAATATATGCATCAAATTCCGCGCCTTTACTTAATTAATGTATATAGCAAGAGGTGCAGAGGATAGCCCGCCAAATTGCAGCAACATACACTTACGATCGACCTATCTGGGACGGAGCAGCAGCATCTCTCCGTCAACCGTACTGGGGATGGGATAACCTGGCTACAGTAGTCCCACCAGACCAGGTCATATTGTCGCCTACTGTTCAGATCATGAGGCCGAACAGCCCGGCGCTTGTATCCGTTCCGAATCCGTTCTTGACATATACCTATCCACCTGGCGCAAACTCTGTCTTCATTCCACCCTTTAATGGATGGCCAAGAACCAGTCGCTACCCAGATGGAGCCGGGAACAGCCAACCTGCACTACTTCGCTCGTATGTTACGATCTCTCCTTCAATAATATATTGTCTGATCGTAACCCACGTCCCTGAACAGAGCACTTCAAGCGGAAGCGCAACAAATCGTAAACAATACTCAAAGGCTCTTCTCGCTCACAACTTGGAATACATTCACTCTAGGAAGTGGGGCCACTACTGGTCTCGAGGGTATTCACGATACCGTTCATGTCAGAACAGGTGGAGGGGGCAATATGTCATCTGTGCCAGTCGCCGGTAGGTGATTTTGATTAACTGACTCCAAACAATAAGTATTGACGAGTGACATAATTTAGCTTTCGATCCTATTTTCTACCTGCATCACGCTCAGGTCGACCGTGTTATCGATCAATGGTACCGTAGACATCGCGTATGGACACCAAACGCAGCCAGTAAGCACATAATTCTCACACAGCTCGGTTATATCATCACTGACCACATGAGGTAGATCTATTGCCATTCCGACGCACTCAGGCCGCCTACTGGCAATCTCCAGCCATCATTGATAATAATGCCGTCTTCAACTATAGCTATGATATTATAAATAGCACACAATCCGCATTCAGCGAGGGTGCCGCAGTGGATGAACCAAGTAAGATGTCTGTCACTCAGCTTCAGTTCCTTTCCCTCATGTCATCCTCTACAGCGACAGCTACCAACTCTGTAGCTCTGGAGTGGAGTGTCCGTGTGCAATGCAAAGAGTATGAAGTTGGAGGCAGTTTCTCTGTCTACATCTTCATCGCAAACGAAGTCCCTCCTAATCACGCAGAGTGGCTTTTGCACCCTACCTTTGCAGGCACCTTTGATGTCTTCGCTAACCCAAACCCGGAGCAATGTGAAAACTGTAGCGCGCATGCTGACGACATCGTTAAAGGGTTCGTGCACATCAACAGCAAACTCCTCGAGAGGTCTAAACAGTCCTCTGTCGAACCTGATGTTGTGGTGCCCTATCTAAAGCAACACCTGAGCTGGGCAGTCACCAAGGCATGTTTGGTTCAGTATCTACTGCTATATGACTCTCACACTGCGAGTTAATTTTAGGCAAACGGAGAAGTTGTTGAACTGAAAAAGTTCCCATCGCTTGAAGTGACGGTGTTATGCACGCCCTCGACCTTCCTGCTGGTGCGGATTACCCTCTGGAAGGCCAACCGAAGATTTACCCAGACATTACACGCGGCCGTGTCGGTGGAGAACATGCTGCCTGAAAGTAGCCACCAGGCACCTACTCGCCTTGGTCAGCAACACTTGAATAAGAAGTTCGTTCAAATTGTATTTGTATAGCGAACCATGATTATGTGCTTCCAAATTATGCCGCTTTCATTTTTCTATCCGTTTCATTTTTTCCCTTTCGTCGCTTGAACTTGTCAGCTTTCCTTGGCCTTTTTCTGTAATGTGTCGCGGACTGTTATCCACTCATTAACACTCAGCTTGTAATGCTGTTATATATCAGATTTTCCGACTTCTCCTAGTGTAACAATTTCTTGACAAATGTCCTCCGTACTGAAGTATCTACTTGATTATATACGTCAGGTATTCAACCAGAATTCGGATGGATCAAAGAGGCGATGATTATGAGACCCAGATTAATAAATTACGGTTCCTGAAGCTCTGTCAGATATGCACTGAATGATGGGATCGATCGGGTCTACTGTACTATTTCGACCAAATGTTCAGGGCATGTTATACATTACACATATAGTTCATTTGACCAGGTGTTCAAATTTGGCCGTTATCTGTTACAGACAAGCAAAATTGTTCAGTTCGAGGGGTCGCACCATTGGTTCCTTGATTAAAAAGAATGATTACCATTCCTTTTAAAATCTTTATTCTGAGCACTAGATAGGTTACGGTCAATTGTTTAGCAAAAAATCGCATTTTTAAGCCTCTAAAAAGTTCATTTCGGAAGGTGTTCATCTGTCCCCGTTACCTATTACATTTTACAAAATTGTTCAGTTCAGTATGCCCCATTACCCGTTACATGAACTATCGGTTGAAATAGTACAGTACTTCTGAACGACTTCTGAATATGAATATTTCTGTATCTTTTGAGCCAGTTATGCTGTTCAGGACCGTGAATTGCTGACGCATGTTAACAACACGTGAGCTGTGAACGTCACCGAATCACCGATTGAACTGAGTGCTTGGTAATTAGATTAGATTAGATCCTCCAGTCAATCATCGCGCACATCTTATTTGCGGAATCCTGTGCTCAAACTTCCGACTGGTTTGCCAGTGGCTAGGTATGCTCGGTGACTCCCCACAGGCGTTCGAATGGATGGATCTCTGGTGTGCGTCAAGAATGTAGATCTCAGACGAACGTCGTTATTCGATTGCTATCTTGACGTGTATCGAAGGTTGGGTGCTCGGATAAGGATTATACCTCATTGTGAACATGTTGTGAGTTTATGCCTGTACCAGCCTTTATGATACTTGCTTTACCGATTCACTTAAGCTATTACTACGATTTAAGTAGAATTGTCACCCTTCACATCGTGTTCTTCATTCATTCATCACGATCTCTCAAATGTCATCGATGTCGAGTAAAAACTCGTAATACTTTCGACATCGTGGTGAGTGAATGAATTGAAATTTGAGCGTCTTCTGAATTTTGTTTAGATAAATGAAAGGTTCGGTTTAAATCAGGTAAAGTATGGACCTCGTTTACTTGTTACCTTTCATTGGGGGGACGTGAAAACCTAGTTGTATTCAATCAGCATGTTATTAACCTCGACTCTTAACATCATATCCAGAAATCATGTCAGGTTTTGGCGGATCTGAGCCTCTGTATATGTCCACGCTCTCCGTTATGGAGCTAAATTAGTTATGATATTTGCCTGATACCCGTCTTTCAGACTCAGCTGGTCCATCGATTGTCATTGCCTTTGCCTATATGGTCACAAGTCCTCACCCAACGATCATTGTTGCCGGACAGTTTGATCAAGGTCCGGGAAATCAACACGCAAGCGCTCATTAATCAAGATTTCTTATCATGCCCTTCTCTCTTCCTTCTTTTGACTTCTGCGTCCCACCACTCAGCTCGTTTCTCATAGTCTGTCCACGTTGTGGTTTGATTTTCCTCGGCATCACACGGTAAGCCGCACACTATGTGTAATTCACGACCGCTCATACGCTAATGATCACGCAATTCCCTATTTGAGGCCTCGACGTATCATTCAGTTGTTATTTGGACCTTGATCGACAGCGTACGCCCACTTCTCATACATCCCACATGATGATGTTGGCGTCTAATTCTTATCGATGGACACGCCTCGCCTACCTTTATAAAGGAGCAGAACTCACCGCCAGAATCTCTAATACATAAACCCACATACCTCCATCGACAATGTCTTCTTTATCGGAGAAAGAAGCAAATAAGGTCAACTTTGTAGAGAAGCCTGCAGCGGCCTCGCCCACAAATCTTAATCTGAAGATAGGAGTTGTTGCTACCATTTTCTCATTTGTTGTGTATTATGTGTTACACAGCGACACGCAGCTACCGGAAACTTATGCGCTCTGCTCATCTGACGGACGAAATATTTACACTGTGGACAACGACAATACCATCGTGGAATGCATCCTCGTCCATAAATCGCATATCGCGGATACAGGGAACTTGGGTAAATCAATCTCCACAATCATAACCCGTATGGAAAGCGCTCTGATGTCGTTTTTAATTATAGCTGTCATCAAGGAGAATGCAATCTCGACTGTAGGATCTAAATCCTTTGCTATTCGATACATCCCGAATGGCTCCATCGTCATACCAGGGATCAGTGGTGAGTAGTATTATTTTTAAAATTTTGACATTTCTCCTCAATAAAGATTACCCCAGACTCACATTGCCACATACTAGAATATGGGGCGAGTCGTCAGATACCACTATCCGTTGGGAAAACGGTGAAAGGTATATCGCCACCACTTCGTTTGCGTGCCGCATTAAACCCCTTCTTAATTTCTTTTAGAAACAGTATCCTTCGTAAGAGACTACATCGTAAAACACCCGGATCTCGAACATGACAAATCACGCGTCATCGAAGGGTGGGGGTGGGACCATGCTTCATGGGATGTCGAGCGGTGGCCTTCATGGGTGCGTGCTACGGATCTACAAGTCCATTTTCTGTAAATAAATTTGCTGTTTGATTGTTCGGCGTCTACTCTCGGCTCTACCTAGGGGGACTTAGAGGCCGACCCTGTGATAGTGGGACATCCAGTCGTTCTTCAGAGCCGTGACGGGCATGCATTATGGGTATCGAAAAAGACCCTCGAAGATAACGCACCGTATCCCGATGTTATTGAGGGTGGGGTGATTTTTCGAGATGAGGCGGGCAACCCTACAGGTATGAGCCCCTATGTATCAGATCTTTCCGATCAGTAAGGCTTCTACTCAAGTTTGCCGTTATCTGTGATAGGTATCTTCATGGACAGCGCGCAAGATCTTATTAAGCGGCTTCCAGCAAGCATGGATGAGCTTGAAAGGCGGTTCCGGACTACTGTGGGAGAAGCGCTTTCTGCAGGCCTTACCTCCCTGCATGATGCTGGTTTCAAGCCCGATTCTCTCGCATTTTTCAAAGAGTCAGAACATTTCTCTTTCTCTACCATTCTGATCATGTCTAATTTATGTCCGACTCAAACGACAGGCAGACCAAGAAAGGCCCATTGCCGGTTTGTGTTTGCATTCTCGATTTTTAAAGATCTATTCGTGGGGTTTATGAAGCTCCCAGATACGCATCTACGGGATGACATTTTTGATGAATATGGTCAGTACTGGGGGACAAAATCAAGCCTTTCATGGCAGCGGCCAATGGTAGATTGAGCGCTAGGAGTATCAAGATATTTGCGGACGGTTGGTACACGTCACTTCATCCTTAGCGTGTCCTCTAAATGTCAGTCGTGTCTAGGCGCTTTGCGGACCGGGGGTGCTGCGGTATGTTGTTCTTGTGTCGAATAACTTCATGCCTGCTTAGATCTGTTATTTTTGTCAGCTTTATGAGCCCTACACAGATAACCCTTCCACAAAGGGTGCGATGCGAATATCTGTGGAAGTGCTTAATGAAATCATTCCACGATTCTTGAAAGATGGGTGGCAAGTGGTGCGAAAGAATTTCTCCCTTTGATAATGGGTACCAGCACTGAGGCGAGAATCGCATTATAGAATGTCCATGCTATTGGAGATCGCGCGAACGGTATTGTATTAGATGCATTTGAGGCGTCTCTCAAGGGCGTCAATGTTAGCACCCTTCGACCTAGACTTGAGCATGCCCAAATTATGACTAAAGCCGACATGGTTCGTCTTGGGGAACTCGGAGGTACGCCTTGCCCTTTTCCACTGATGGTATATTTCACTCAATGGCTGAGTTACATCGGTTCTAGTTATTGCGAGTATTCAACCGACTCATGCGTACGTCCAATCGCACAATATGTGTCTCATGTTCACAATATATTTCTGTGATTAGCATCAGTGATATGTGGTTTGCGGAAGATCGCCTGGTAGGACAAGTTTATACAGTTCATATCTTTAGTATTAAGCCCCTTTTTCTCCAGGGACCTGAGCGTGTTAAAGGACTGTATGCTTTCCGGAGCATACTTGATAGCGGGGCGCGCATTGCATTAGGATCAGATTTTCCTGTCGAGGTGATAAATCCCTGAAAGGATTCTACGCAGCTGTGACTAGACTAGCAACTGACGGAAGCTCACCACACGGTTCTCAAGGATGGTATGTCTCTTTGATACTCATGATTTCAACTACGTCAAAAAGTCATTCTTGTCGATTGATACAGGTTCCCCGAGCAGAGACTTACACGCATGGAGGCTTTGCGTGGAATGACCATTGATTCAGCCTATGCTTCCTTTACAGAAGATTATCTGGGGAGCCTAGTCTCAGGAAAAAGAGCAGATTATGTCGTTCTGTCGCAGGATATTATGACCGTCTCGCCTGCCGCCATCCTGGAGACAAAGGTTATTGCTACATCGCTGGATGGACGGCCTGTATATGGGAAGGTATAATCACCGTCTTTCTTTAGACAAGTGTGGGATCAAGAGAAGGACAAGCTTATTAAACTTGTAGTGGTATTAGTTGCCCAGGGTCTTGAACTGAATAGCACTACACATGGCCGGGCAATAGCTGGGCGCTGAACGCCGGCGGCCTATGGCATAATTTCTGCACATTTATTAGTGAGCGAGCTACTTTCCGTGAACCACCTTTTTTAAGTATCCATATGTCATTTCGAGTACCTGTAGGACTAGGATTTAGGCTCGGACAATCATCGCGAGAGTCAAATCTCTCATCACAGCCAAACTTACAACTTATACAAGATGTGGTCAAATGAATCTCAAGATATACTTCTAACGAAGTTCAGATTGAACACCACATTCTACTACTGAGGGCCTTATTAGTTATGTGGAAAGGGGTTACCCTTTAAAATTGAGAGCTTCTTTCTGGTGCCAGTGAGCACAACCTTAAGCAGACCCTGTTTAAATTTAAGCAATTTTCATCGGGAGTCATCGCATGCAACTAGTGATATGCTGGAGATTGAGTGCCCACACCGACTCCGGACTTCGATTTGCATATTTGACGTCCGCTGTGACTCCGTGAGGCAGATGACAAGCAGATAAATGCCGACAATCCATGTACCCCTTATCGTTGGTATTCGTTTCTACATAGGCCATATTTTGAAACATGTCTAACGTACATTCTACACTGAAATCTCGTCACATCCCCAACACGTAGTACACTCATTGTATTATCTTTCTTACATTACATTCCTTCCAATCTTTAATTGTTTCCAGCACCCAGTAAAGCAGAACCTCGATCATAAGTTGTAGCTCGGTGGGAACTATAAGCTATGATGTGATTTCTGCACATTTATTATCGAGCTCAGATACTTTCCGTGAGCGACCTATTTAAAGTACTTATAAGTCATTTTGAGTACCTGAAGACATAACCAAATTATGGCTCGGAACCTTACTGGGAGAGCCAATCTTTACGTAAGAGCTACTCCTTTAAAGTGTGACCCGAGAGCCACTTTCAGAGCGATCCTCATGTCGTGTACCAAGAGCCTTCTTTGTATAATAGCGAGATTCTTTCTACTAATGTAGCAAGCTTTTTCGGTTGATGCAACTTTTCAGAGAGCCTTTTCAGTGAGAATTCAGACTCTGCTTCACCCGGAGAGAATTGCGGTTTGCAAATTAAAATGGATGTCATAGCATTATAAGAAAATAAGGTCATAAAGACATTTACAGCCAAAAGACATCTACTGTAACGCTATACTGCCTGAGTCTGACTAAGTTGGGACATAGACAACTCATTCCGAATGCCCGCATCTGTTTGAGCACGCATCAACTCGCGTACAGCCTCTGCAATATAATCTTCCTTGCATACCTCTTTACGTCGCAATCATAGTTCTTCGCCATCACTCATTTTTATGTTACATACACTTTGCATTCACTGCAATCTCATCTTAGTTCACCACGTAGCACATTCGTTCTACTACTATCTTTCTTATAATATATTTATTTTAATCTGTAAATGTCACCCGCACTCAGGTGAACACTGAAGTATGACATTGCTCATAGTAAGCTGTAACACCGCGGAGACAATAGTCATACCTAGTATATATTATAAACTGAACTTCGATGGGATCATGCAAGGTCTATGTCTGAAAAGGCTCTCTGAAAAGTTGCATCAACCGAAAAAGCTTGCTACATTAGTAGAAAGAATCTCGCTATTATACAAAGAAGGCTCTTGGTACACGACATGAGGATCGCTCTGAAAGTGGCTCTCGGGTCACACTTTAAAGGAGTAGCTCTTATGTAAAGATTGGCTCTCCCAGTAAGATTCCGAGCCATAATTTGGTTATGTCTTCAGGTACTCAAAATGACTTATAAGTATAAGGCCGGTAAGGCTGACCCAGTGGGGCGGCAGAGCCCGCTACCATCATTTACCTTTAATCAGATGCTTTTATCACTAATGGTTGTGTCCAAAAAATTAATTCACATTGTTGTACTTCAGAAACCCACTAAATTTTAGTATAATAGGATTAAAATTTTTTAGTATGTTTGTAACTTTGTTCACTCAAGAGTTTTTGATTGCTGGTGGGTATAATAATTTTTTGCTCTGATTCAAGGGGACCCTGGGAATTGCCAGACCAGCACAGGGTAGAGGGGGTTGGTCTTGAGAGCCTTAAAATTTTTTACTAAAAGTACTTTCCAGCATAACCAATGCAAAATGGACTCTTCTCTTTGTTTAGAACACGAATGAGAAACCCTCGCCAATATTCTCTTAGATAACACACCATCACTATGGCAGTGCAGCCTTGTAGACACTCTTTTAAGTATCCTGTGTTTTAGGCAGCTCTTGATATATATATTGCACATTTAACAAAGATTTACTTCAAAGCATCAAACTTCTGAGATATGTTTTGAAAATTTTTAGAGAACATACCTTTTATGGAAGGAGGAGAAGAGGGGTAGCTTCTGAGGACTTAAAATTTTTGACCCCATGTCATTTTTAAATTTCTGGGATCCCCTTGTGTAGATGATACCCATCAGCAATCAAAGATTTTTGGTATATGGAAAGATATGCATATATTAAACATGACTGAGGCAATTTTTTGTAAAGTTGGTGGGTTTGTGGTGCTGGGTAACATGAATAAGATGAGTGGTAGACATGTATATGACATTACTAACAATGTGTTATGACAAGTCTTTTTCTTTTTCTTTTCTCTTTTCTTTTCTTTTCTTTTCCTTTTCTTTGTCATCTTTCACATCATTGATACATCATCGTACGCTCTGATGAACTTTACTTTCACTTCCATCTTTTATGATACATCTTTTGATGAACATTTGATCTGTTTCTCTTATTCTTATATACATCTGCTGATGAACATTCAAACTCGTTTCAACTTGATCTGTTTCTTCTATTCTTATATACATCTGCTGATGAACATTCAAACTTGTTTCAACTTGATCTGTTTCTTCTATTCTTATATACATCTGCTGATGAACATTCAATCTCGTTTCAACTAGCTGTACAGTTCATAGTATTTATACAAGGGAGCATCTACTGTATTCTTTAGCTAGTTCTTGAGAATCCAACCTGCTTAACCTGCTCTACTCTGAACTTGAACTTGTTCTTGTAAACGATTGGTGGTTAGATTACGCACACTGCGTGATTCTAACTTGAGATCGTAACAAAAGAACTAGCTTCTTACTCTACCATACTGCTTCGTCCACAAGCGGTATCGGGAGCTTGAACCAGACACCACGACATCTCGAGCGGAACCTTCTCCGCGGACTACGACACCGACGACAGTGGTGAACGAACGCCCACATCAGACGTTCAACTCACTACCCGAACTCCAGGACTATCGTCAGGAGAAGAATACTTCACCGGCGCCTCTGAACCCCTCTGAACCCTCTGAAAACTCTGAACCAAACGAAACACAAATGGTTGACCAAATGGCAATCGACACCCCGAAGACAAGGGAACTCTCTCTTAACAAACCTACGCCATTCAATGGCGAACGGTTTAAAAGCAAGAAATTCCTTCAAGAATGTATCCTCTATATGGGGATCAACAAGGACGTCTATGACACTGAACCAAAGCGAATTGCGTTCATGCTCTCTTTCATGCAAGAAGGGAACGCGGTCGTTTGGAAACAACAATTCGTCCAGAACAAATTAAACCCTCGACACGGGGGACATTGACTTACCAACATACAAGGAATTTATCGATGAATTCCAGAAGGCATTCAAGCCAGAAGAAGAAGACATTGATGCATTGGACAAATTAAAAATGCTTCGACAAAAGAACCTGACCGCTGAACAACTAGTAACAAAGTTCAAACTACTGGTTGGAGAGGCGGGATGACCAACGACTCCGGCACCGCAAATAAACTCCTGATCGAGATGTTCAAAACGGCGCTAAACCCAGCGCTAGTACAGAAGATCATCCAGTCTGAGAAGAGGCCCACCAAAATCGAAGAATGGTACGACAAAGCCATGTCTTTCGATAGGAGCTATCGACTCGCAATGGCGATAAGAGGCCCATCTCAATCGAACGCACGATTCATTCCCAGATCTGCACCAAAGAAAGACCCCTTTGCAATGGACGCCGACGCCATGACCACCGAAGAACGAACAAGCCTTATGAAAAGGGGGCTTGTTTCAGATGCAAACAAACAGGACATCTCGCAGTAGATTGCCCTCTGAAGAAGAAGAACAATCCTTTCATACCCGAAGGGAAGCGCCCGAAGAAGAAATGGACAGCAAAGGACCTTCATGCCCATATCCGGGAGTTGAACATGGAGGAGAGAGAGGAACTGGCGAGTTTGGCGATGGGAGACCAGGAAGAGAATACCAACACTGAGGATTTTTAAACGGAGAACCGAATCGACGTCGGTCTCTCCACGATTAGGCATCTATTCTGTATTTATGGCTACACTTGAGAATAAATCTATGCATTTACCGATTTCTTTCTCTGCCATAAAAACGGAAAGCCACAAATCGTCGAAACCTTGGGTCTAATTGACTCTGGAGCTGGTGGAAAATTCATCGACCAAAACTACGCTAGAAAACTAGGACTTGAACAAAAACCTGAAGAGGAGCCTCACGGTGTACAACGTAGATGGAACTCTCAACAAGAAAGGAACAATCTCTACTTTGTAGAACTCAATCTCACTATCGGGAACAGAACAAACAAGGAAATTCTATTTGTCTCTGGATTAGGACGACAAAAATTATTCTAGGACTACCTTGGCTTCAGAAACGAAACCCAGACATTGATTGGGAAACTGGAAAAGTTAAATGGAGAGTTTCCAAATCTATCCGCACCACTACTGTGGAAGAAGAACTGGAAGAAACTGAACCGATCATAGACACCACGGACGTCCCACTCGAAGACTTCAACACTTTGGTAATAGATTTTATCGAAGCCAAAGACTCCAAAGAATTGGACCAGGCATGGATCAATGCGAAAACTACGGCTTCACAAACTCTGGCAATGGAACACGAAAATAGGACACCTGCTAAGCCTCTGGAAGAACTTATTCCCCGGACCTCCACGACTATCTCGGACTTTTTGACAAAAAGCAGCAGATCGATTTCCCATCTCAAGACCCTGGGACCACAAAATCGAACTGAAACCTGAATTCAAACCGAAACCATGCAAGGTCTACAGCCTCACCCCGGAAGAACAAATCGAACAGGACAAATTTCTTAAAGAAATGCTAGACAAAGGATATATCGTCAGATCAGAATCAGACATTGCTTCGCCCTTTTTCTTCGTAGCCAAGAAGGATGGAAAACTGCGACCTTGTCAAGACTATCGATATCTAAATGAATGGACAGTAAAGAATGCCTACCCTTTGCAACGGATCCCTGATCTACTGGACAAACTCAAAGGAGCGAAATTCTTTACCAAACTGGACATCAGACAAGGATACAACAATGTTCGCATTCAAAAGGAAGATCAACGGAAAGCTGCCTTCAAAACAAATCGAGGTCTCTTTGAACCCACAGTTATGTTCTTCGGATTATGCAATTCCCCAGCCACTTTTCAATCCATGATGGATTCGCTGTTTGAAGGCGAAATATCTGGAGGATTTGTGATTATCTACATGGACGACATCTTAATCTTTGCTGAAAATCAAGAAGATTTGGCAAGATACGAACGGATTGTCCTGCAAAGGCTAAAGGATAACGACCTATACCTCAAACCAGGAAAATGCGTCTTCAGACGAAAAGTCGAATATCTGGGAATGATAATCGAAGAAGGAAGAATCTCCATGGACCAATCAAAACTTAAAGGAATCCGAGACTGGCCCGCACCCACCACAGTAAAGCAAGTCAGGGGATTCCTGGGATTTCAGAAATTCTACCGAAAATTCATCAGGAAGTTCTCTATGGTGGCACAACCCCTGAACGATCTCCTAAAGAAGGACAAGAAATTCGAATGGACGGACGCAGCTCAGCGAAGTTTGACGAACTAAAACGACGATTCACAGAAGAACCGGTTCTCTCTATGCCAGACCCGAGCAAACCATTTTCAAATCGAATGCGGCAGCCTCTAAATATGCATCTGGAGCCGTTCTGACTCAACTCGATGGTAACGGTGAAAGACACCCATGTGCATTCATTTCAAAAACCTTTCTACGACAGAAAGGAACTATGAAATCTATGATCGAGAACTCCTGGCAATTGTACGAGCATTACAGGAATGGAGACACTACATTCAAGGATCTGAACATACGACGATCATCCATTCTGACCACAAGAACCTGACCTACTTCAGAAGCCCAAGAAACCTGAACAGACGGCAAGCTCGATGGTCATTATACCTATCCGAATTCGATCTGAAACTAATCCATATGCCCGGAGCGAAAATGGATTCAATCTGATGCTTTATCGAAGGCCAGATTTTATACCAGACAAAGACCATGATAATGAAGATGTGACTCTACTACCGGAAGAACTTTTCGTCAATCTAATCGACACCGAACTACAACAAAAATCATTGATTCGGAAGAATTCGACACAGATATTGCAGAAGTCTTGAAGGCTCTATTGCAAAAGGACCATCGAACTTACGAACCGACCTTGACGACTGGAAAACGGAGGAATTCAATGGGAAAAATGTTATCTTTTATAAAGATAAAACATATATACCGAAGAACCAAAATCTACGCCAACAAATTGTAAAATCTTTTCATGATCTACCATCGGCAGGACACCCGGAGAACTAGAAACTTACAATGCAGTAAAGGCACATTACTGGTGGCCTGGGCTACGATCCTTCGTAAAACAATACGTCAAAGGCTGCGGAATCTGTCAACAATTCAAGATTAACAGAAATCCCTCTCACCCATCTTTCATGCCAATTGCTGGACCAACTACACGACCATTTGCAAACTGTTCAATGGACTTTCTAACCGACTTACCACGGTTAAAAAACAGCGCAGGACAGATTGTGGATGCACTCATGGTCGTGGTAGACCATGGGCTTACTAAGGGGGTGATTTTAATACCTTGCCGGAAGAAAGGGAAACCAGGAGAGGCACTTGACGCCAGAAGGAGCAGCTCAACTCTTACTTGACAATCTTTTCAAACGATTCGGACTCCCAGACAGCATTATCTCAGACCGAGACCCCTATTCACCGCAAAGGTCTTCAAGAACTCATGAAACTCTTAGGGATCAAGTCCAAATTAACGACGGCTTATCATCCAATAGGAGACGGAACCACGAGCGATTCAACCAAGAAATAGAAGCCTACCTATCCATCTATTGTTCTTCACACCCAGATTGGAACAAGTCAGTTGGAACATTAAATTCACTCACAACAACAGAAAACACTCCGAAAGGGTCAAACCCCGTTCGAACTCACCTAGGTTCATCTCCGCTGGCCATTCCACTCGCATTTGAGAACACCAAAGCCCCATCTGTGGAAGAAAAAGTCAAACATCTCCTGAGAGATCGAAGAAGCGTTAGCCGCCCATGAACTTGCAAGACAAAGGATAGCCGGCGCGAAAATCGACCTTCAAACCGTTTGAGAAAGGAACGAAAGTTTGGCTAGACTCCCATAACATCTCCACGAGGTACCATTCAAAGATGAAACCAAAGCGAGAAGGCCCGTTCACAATCACAGAAGTCTTGGGACTCCACTTACAGACTCAAAATACCCAAGATATGGAAGATCCATGACGTCTTCCACGCCACTCTACTCATGCCATATAACGAGACAGAAACATACGGACCGAATTTCCCTAGACCACCACCGAAATCAAAAATAAAGAAGAACACTGGGAAGTCGAAACCATTCTGAATCACAGAAAGACAGGACGAAAACCCAAGAAAGGAAAGCAAAAATATCAATACCTTATCAAATGGACAGGATTCCCTATCTCCGAAGCAACGTGGGAAAAGATGACGCGTTCGACAGCGACAACGAGACTCTTAAAGAATACCACCAATTACACAAACTCTGATCACCGCTACCACTCGATGCCTAGCTATTCTCCGACGTATTGCCTCTTCTTTCACTCGAAACTCCAGAAACAAACCAACTGAAACCCTATCTTTGCTACCCTCTGGCTGATCAGACTGTGGAAGAGCTTGAGACACTGCAAAGAAATTCTCACCGCATACAATGGAAACAATTGATCGGAAGGAGACAGCAAAAA
>JAJIRX010000628.1:0-32517 GCA_023853785.1 Psilocybe azurescens
CATTTACGATTTCTTTCTCTGCCATAAAAAGCGGAAAGCCACAAATCGTCAGAAACCTTGGGTCTAATTGACTCTGGAGCTGGTGGAAAATTCATTGACCAAAACTACGCTAGAAAACTAGGGCTTGAACAAAAAACCTGAAGAGGAGCCTCACGATTGTACAACGTAGATGGAACTCTCAACAAGAAAGGAACAATCTCTACTTTCGTAGAACTCAATCTCACTATCGGGAACAGAACGAACAAGGAAATTCTATTTGTCTCTGGATTAGGACGACAAAAATTATTCTAGGACTACCTTGGCTTCAGAAACGAAACCCCGACATTGATTGGGAAACTGGAAAAGTTAAATGGAGAGTTTCCAAATCTATTCGCACTACTACTGTGGAAGAAGAACTGGAAGAAACTGAACCGATCATAGACACCACGGACGTCCCACTCAAGACTTCAACACTTTGGTAATAGATTTTATCGAAGCCAAAGACTCCAAAGAATTGGACCAGGCATGGATCAACGCAAAACTACGGCTTCACAAACTCTGGCAATAGAACACGAAAATAGGACACCTGCTAAGCCTCTGGAAGAACTTATTCCCCGGACCTCCACGACTATCTCGGACTTTTTGACAAAAAGCAGCAGATCGATTTCCCATCTCAAGACCCTGGGACCACAAAATCGAACTGAAACCTGAATTCAAACCAAAACCATGCAAGGTCTACAGCCTCACCCCGGAAGAACAAATCGAACAGGACAAATTTCTTAAAGAAATGCTAGACAAAGGATATATCGTCAGATCAGAATCAGACATTGCTTCGCCCTTTTTCTTCGTAGCCAAGAAGGATGGAAAACTGCGACCTTGTCAAGACTATCGATATCTAAATGAATGGACAGTAAAGAATGCCTACCCTTTGCAACGGATCCCTGATCTACTGGACAAACTCAAAGGAGCAAAATTCTTTACCAAACTGGACATCAGACAAGGATACAACAATGTTCGCATTCGAAAGGAAGATCAACGGAAAGCTGCCTTCAAAACAAATCGAGGTCTCTTTGAACCCACAGTTATGTTCTTCGGATTATGCAATTCCCCAGCCACTTTTCAATCCATGATGGATTCGCTGTTTGAAGGCGAAATATCTGGAGGATTTGTGATTATCTACATGGACGACATCTTAATCTTTGCCGAAAATCAAGAAGATTTGGCAAGATACGAACGGATTGTCCTGCAAAGGCTAAAGGATAACGACCTGTACCTCAAACCGGAAAAATGCGTCTTCAGACAACGAAAAGTTGAATATCTGGGAATGATAATCGAAGAAGGAAGAATCTCCATGGACCAATCAAAACTTAAAGGAATCCGAGACTGGCCCGCACCACAGTAAAGCAAGTCAGGGGATTCCTGGGATTTGGAAATTTCTACCGAAAATTCATCAGGAAGTTCTCTATGGTGGCACAACCCCTGAACGATCTCCTAAAAGAAAGACAAGAAATTTGAATGGACGGACGCGAGCTCAACGAAGCGTTTGATGAACTAAAACGACGATTCACAGAAGAACCGGTTCTCTCTATGCCAGACCCGAGCAAACCATTTCAAATCGAATGCGACGCCTCTAAATATGCATCTGGAGCCGTTCTGACTCAACTCGATGGTAATGGTGAAAGACACCCATGTGCATTCATTTCAAAACCTTTTCTGCGACAGAAAGGAACTATGAAATCTACGATCGAGAACTCCTGGCAATTGTACGAGCATTACAGGAATGGAGACACTACATTCAAGGATCTGAACATACAACGATCATCCATTCTGACCACAAGAACCTGACCTACTTCAGAAGCCCAAGAAACCTGAACAGACGGCAAGCTCGATGGTCATTATACCTATCAATTCGATCTGAAACTAATCCATATGCCCGGAACGAAAATGATTCAATCTGATGCTTTATCGAGAAGGCCAGATTTTATACCAGACAAAGACCATGATAATGAAGATGTGACTCTACTACCGGAAGAACTTTTCGTCAATCTAATCGACACCGAACTACAACAAAAATCATTGATTCGGGAAGAATTTGACACAGATATTGCAGAAGTCTTGAAGGCTCTATTGCAAAATGGACCATCGAACTTACGAACCGACCTTGACGACTGGAAAACGGAGGAATTCAATGGGAAAAATGTTATCTTTTATAAAGATAAAACATATATACCGAAGAACCAAAATCTACGCCAACAAATTGTAAAATCTTTTCATGATCTACCATCGGCAGGACACCCGGAGAACTAGAAACTTACAATGCAGTAAAGGCACATTACTGGTGGCCTGGGCTACGATCCTTCGTGAAACAATACGTCAAAGGCTGCGGAATCTGTCAACAATTCAAGATTAACAGAAATCCCTCTCACCCATCTTTCATGCCAATTGCCGGACCAACTTCTACACGACCATTTGCTTTAACTGTTCAATGGACTTTCTAACCGACTTACCACCGGTTAAAAACAGCGCAGGACAGATTGTGGATGCACTCATGGTCGTGGTAGACCATGGGCTTACTAAGGGGGTGATTTTAATACCTTGCCGGAAGAAAGGGAAACCAGGAGAGGCACTTGACGGAAGGAGCAGCTCAACTCTTACTTGACAATCTTTTCAAACGATTCGGACTCCCAGACAGCATTATCTCAGACCGAGACCCCCTATTCACCGCGAAAGGTCTTCCAAGAACTCATGAAACTCTTAGGGATCAAGTCCAAATTAACGACGGCTTATCATCCAATAGGAGACGGAACCACCGAGCGATTCAACCAAGAAATAGAAGCCTACCTATCCATCTATTGTTCTTCACACCCAACCGATTGGAACAAGTCAGTTGGAACATTAGAATTCACTCACAACAACAGAAAACACTCCGAAAGGGTCAAAACCCTGTTCGAACTCACCCTAGGTTCATCTCCGCTGGCCATTCCACTCGCGATTTGAGAACACCAAAGCCCCATCTGTGGAAGAAAAAGTCAAACATCTCCTGAGAGATCGAGAAGAAGCGTTAGCCACCCATGAACTTGCAAGACAAAGGATAGCCGAGCGACGAAAATCGACCTTCAAACCGTTTGAGAAAGGAACGAAAGTTTGGCTAGACTCCCGCAACATCTCCACGAGGTACCATTCGAAGATGAAACCAAAACAAGAAGGCCCGTTCACAATCACAGAAGTCTTGGGACCCCCTCACTTACAGACTCAAAATACCCAAGATATGGAAGATCCATGACGTCTTCCACGCCACTCTACTCATGCCATATAACGAGACAGAAACATATCGGACCGAATTTCCCTAGACCACCACCCGAAATCAAAAATAAAGAAGAACACTGGGAAGTCGAAACCATTCTGAATCACAGAAAGACAGGACGAAAACCCAAGAAAGGAAAGCAAAAATATCAATACCTTATCAAATGGACAGGATTCCCTATCTCCGAAGCAACGTGGGAAAAGATGACGCGTTCGACAACGACAACGAGACTCTTAAAGAATACCACCAATTACACAAACTCTGATCACCGCTACCACCCTGATGCCTCGCCTTCTCCGACGTATTGCCTCTTCTTTCACTCCCGAAACTCCCGAAACAAACCAACTCGAAACCCCTATCTTTGATACCCCTCTGGCTGATCAGACTGTGGAAGAGCTTGAGACGCTGCAAAGAGAAATTCTCACTGCATACAACGCAAACAATTGATCGGAAGGAGACAGCAAAACAGAACTACCGCCCAGCTGCTGCTAAAGCTGCCCATCATCAAGCCAGATCTCTATGCCTCAAACTAAATCTGGTCGAACGAGAGCTCCATCGACGCCTTCCACTGATCGCCAAAGTAGTTAAAAAGGCCAAGTCGTTCTACCTCTAAACCATACCTCCAATTACCAGAACAACGCAACATGTCTTTCATCAATACTCCCGCTGCTTCTTCCTCTTCTACTCCTGCCAACCCACGTCTGCAAGGCAAACAACCTGCCATACCCCGTTACGCTCAAACACTGTCAACTCCTGAAGCCCTGGACCTCTTCACCGATGACGCCAGAATCGCCAACACCACAGGCGAACCATACGGAGACTATTGAGCCCACTGAAGTAATGGACTTCACTCCTTCTGAGGCATAAGGAGTGTAGTACAGGGGTAATGTTACAACAAGTCTTTTTTCTTTTTCTTTTCTCTTTTCTTTTCTTTTCTTTTCCTTTTCTTTGTCATCTTTCACATCATTGATACATCATTGTACGCTCTGATGAACTTTACTTTCACTTCCATCTTTTATGATACATCTTTTGATGAACGTTTGATCTGTTTCTCTTATTCTTATATACATCTGCTGATGAACATTCAAACTCGTTTCAACTTGATCTGTTTCTTCTATTCTTATATACATCTGCTGATGAACATTCAAACTCGTTTCAACTTGATCTGTTTCTTCTATTCTTATATACATCTGCTGATGAACATTCGATCTCGTTTCAACTAGCTGTACAGTTCATAGTATTTATACAAGGGAGCATCTACTGTATTCTTTAGCTAGTTCTTGAGAATCCAACCTGCTTAACCTGCTCTACTCTAAACTTGAACTTGTTCTTGTAAACGATTGGTGGTTAGATTACGCACACTGCGTGATTCTAACTTGAGATCGTAACAGTTCTTGTACAACGATTGGTGGTTAGATTACGCACACTGCGTGACTCTAACTTGAAATCGTAACAGTTAAGTGGAAATAGGGCATTCACTCAGACATTATGTTTTCCTATCTCTTTCTATTATTTCACTTACTTCCCTTTTAAGCCATTTACCTTCCTATTTCACTTGGGCCTTGGCAAGCCCTCCCACATATTAGTTATTCCTTTATATACTGTGCAGTAGCATGCCATCCCAAATACGGTAGTTCCCATATGGGTATTATGTAGTTTCAATTCTCATTATTCTGACCTCAGCCATTTTACTTTTGTTCACACTGAGGTCAGTTATTCTTACTTCATTGTTTACTATTTTTTACTTACTATACCTATAGTTACTCACCCATGCATCTGTAACTTTAGGTACTTTCACAAGCCGTTTTACTTTTGTTCACGCTGAGTTACTCACCCACGCATCTGTAACTTTATAGAATTCTATGGAAACCACGACATTTTAGTGCAGTGGGAATTACTAAATGAATGACTCAGAGCTGACTGATAGCTTACTTCACCTGTGGCTGTTCAAATTGTGAGGTCAGCAACAAAAATATTGGCCACATGCCGACCTAAATGAAATAGATTATTGTATTACTTCAGCTACAGAATTGGGGGCTTCAGCTATGTATGAGGAGGCCAGCAAGTATCTTCTAAGCGTTGAGGCTGCAACTTTGTCCTGACATTTCTCGGCCAGCAAGATTAACTATCATCCAATAGTGCCATTAACTCTTTATCAAACTTCCCAATTGCATCGATAGTTTGGTCATTGAAATCCTTGAATGCTTTTTGAGCCTGGTCACTTGCTCTAAGCTTCTCCCATTCTGCCATGTAAAGCCGATGGCTAGTGTATTTGTAGGATATACCGAGGGTTTCATGAAGATAATTGACCTCAGTATGTATTTGTAGTAGCTCACGCTTGATCAAATGCTATTGTCTGTAAATTAAATGTTGTTCAACATAAATAAAGTCATGCTTACAGGATCGGCAGGGACCAAGAATGACAAAATCCCGTCCAGTACTGTTTCCCTGACTGAGGATTGAGTAAGTTTGGATTCTAAAGCGAGACAATGAAAATGAATGATAAATGGTATGTAGGCAGCACAGAAGGGTGGCAGATTAAATCTGCCCCGATAATTGCAGCTGCGACACAATACCGAGTCAAATTGGCCTCAAATTATGTATGACAATATATAGTTATTGCATAATATTGATCTCTACACACTGTCTGAGACCAGATATTCAAACATAAAAAGAGCAGGAACTGATATCTGAGAAATTGGGCCCAATATGTTTACATGGCTACCGACTTTGGGAATAAATCAGACCTGAGCTGTGTAGCTGCATGGTGGGGCCGATGATAAGTTCGGCACCGATGCAATCAGCTAGTCAGCTGTTCACAGCTGGAAGAATAGTTATGAGTACAACAAAAAATATTTACCCCACCAGGTTGAGTCTCCAGCTGTAGATGATCTTGTTGGTGCACAATAATGAATTCTTTTCTGGTGGCAGAAACCAGGAATTTGGGTATGTAAACCTTCTTATTATTGGGCCTGATCAACTGCATGAACCCTTCAGGAATGCTGCCATACTCCTGAGCAGCAACAGTGTCTGGAGCAGCAACTGGTTCGGCTTCAATTGGTAAAGTTGGTTGAAAATCTGGTCGGTGCTGATTACTGGATACCACTGATGTACGATGGCTGATGCGAGATAACGGCATACCTACAGGTTCAAACATATCATGAGAGTTTGCCTGAATGTTGTGTATATGGCTTTCTTGCATTGTTGATGGTGATGTAATACATTTGAAGAGATGAGATTGCGACTGGATTAGGGAGTTATTTGTTAGAAATAGACAATAATGCACAAATCAGTAGCTATACTGATGAGTAACAATAGAGTCAAATCTCAAATGCGCAACAATGACAAGTATGAGTGAAAATAGTAAATTGCTTCTGTAGACTCCAAATCTTGTTCTAGTGTCTTTGTTTCCTCAGACATAGTAGGAATACTGGTCTTTTACATGGCTAAGTGTCTAAAAATGGTGAGGTGTGACTATAGGTGTCCACAATATTGCGTCAAAACACCAAACCTATAATTACGTGACAAATTATATATCACCGGAACCGTCTCAACGAGGGAATTCCGGATCAGTGATCAGAATTTGAATAACTTTACTCTACAAAAGTTATTAACAGAACAGTGTGCAAAAACACCGAAAAGAGCGAATTCTAACTAAGTGTCCATTTGTACAAGTCCAAATATCAAGTGTAGAACATTAGAAACAAAGTGTTTAATCACAAAAACTAACATTATTTGTAACTGTTTACATCACATGATTGTTGATTTTTCAGCACCTTACATTCTGGCAGCTTTACCGTCTGCTACAATCTTCATCTGCCAACTCGTGCCTGAGAAACAATACACACTCAAAAATTTCAACAACATTTGAGTTCATCATTATGTCTAATTCTAACTGTATTCTGTCTGCAACCAACCTCATCAAGGCCCTTTGTGATGTCGATGATAGTATCTGCCATGGACTGGCCGATGGCAAAGTTGCAACTGTAATAAAGGAGAAGAAACATCAATTGGTGAGAAATCATACGCTGTTACAAGTAAAATTCACTGAAACGACCACTCAGCAAGCAATATTCAAACTTAATTGTAAAACTGGTCCCGAAGTGGCTCATTTGCAGGAAGTGTTCGACCAGCCAATATTTTTCTGGAGCCCTTTGAAAGCTTGGAAAGAGGTAAAGCAAGCTGGATGCACTCCTGAATTTCTGAGACAGCACATACAAAACATGGGAGGTCTTTACATGGCCCCCATTTTTGGTCGGACTCCAGTCGGACTCTGTCGGACTTGCTATATTCAGAATGACAATTTTTCTGGTCTAGGACTGCTGAAAATTTCCGGTGAGATTCTGGTGAATGTCCGACTGGACTACAAGTCCAATGGACTGTCCGGGCAGACTGTCCACTGGAATAATGCTAGACCAGCAGTCAAAGTCCACTGGAAATGACCGGACAGGACCAACGGAAGTCCATTGGAAGTCCATTGGAATCCCACAGACATGACCATTGGAATTCCAGCAGACTAGTCCAACAGAATTCCAATGGAAGTCCAACAGACAGCAAGCAGAGGGTTGTTTGAGGTCTTTACTGTCCTTTTATTATAATTTATACTAGTATAGAAAAAAAAAAAGACACAAACAAGAATTGAACTCGGGCATCAGAGAGCAGCTGAATGCAAGCGGGATAAACCAACTGAGCCACAAAGGCTTATGAAAAATAAAAATAAAAATAGTTAAATATGTACATACTGATGCAGCCAAAATTCTTGGCACTGCTCGGCACAGGCCAAACAACAACACATGCGTGACATGTTGATGCCACGTCAGTCCGTTGTTGATTCCGACCCCAACCCTTTTTCCTTCCACCACCACCACTGCCTTGTCAGTCGGAGCCAGGCGAGAGCCAACCTGATGCGACAGAGGACGAGAATGACCATGATGGCCACACCGACGAGGATGACAGCAATGACAAGGTCACAGACGAGGACAGCAAGGGCAAGGATGAGGACAGCAAGGGCAAGGACAAGGACAGCAAGGGCAAGGACAAGGGCAGCAAGGGCAAGGACAAGGGCAGCAAGGGCAAGGACAAGGGCAGCAAGGGCAAGGACAAGGGCAGTCAGGGCAAGAACAAGGGCGGCGAGGATGAGGACAAGGACAACCGGCGACGACGGCACTGACACATACCACCATGGCAACGGCAAAGGCCAGGACAACAGGGCTGATGACGACACGTGACGCTGACACCAATACGTACCACAACAGGTACGGACCGCAACAACCCGCAACAAAGGCACCAACAGGTACCAGGACAGGCACGGTGGACAACGACACTGACACGTACCACAATGGGTACAGACCGCAACAACATGTACCACCACAGCGACAGCGAGGGATGACAGGGACAACCACGACCACGCAATGACGGCAGCAACATGTACCACAACACGTATGGATGGCAGCGACGTGTACCACAACATGTACAGACAACACCGACAACGACACTGACACTGACAACGACACCAACACCAACAATGACACCAACACCAACAACAACAATGACACCAACACCAACAACAACAATGACACCAACACCAACACCAACACCAACAACAACACCAACACCAACAACAACACCAACACCAACAACAACACCAACACCAACAACAACACCAACACGTACCACAGCAGGTACGGCTGACAACAACACCTGACGGCAACACCGGCGCATACAACGGGTACAGCCGACCACAATGTTGATAACATGGACAACAACACCACCAATGTACGTTCCACCCCCTTTTCCGTTGTTTCTTTCTTTTTCTTTTTTGTTTCTTTTTTATTATGTTTTTATTTTATTTTTACCTGTATATAATCATGTAGTATATAGTTTTAATATATTATATTACATTGTCACATAAATTTAAGCTAAGATTAAAGTATTCCAGTTGGAATCCAATTGGATTCCATTCCATTCCATTCCATGTGAATTTAAAGTTGGACTTAGTGAAATTTACAAAGTCAGATAATAATGTAGCATATAGTTTTCAATATATTATATTACATTGTTACATACATGAATTAAAGATAAGATTGAAGTATTATCCTAGTGACCTAGCTTTCTTAATATGGCTCCCAAAGCTTCCAAGAACACTGCTACTGTCCCTAACTCTCCTCCCAAGTCTGCAATTAAACCAGTGACAGTCCACTGGACATCCACTGGACATCCACTGGACTCCACTGGACAGAGCACTCTTGGATCTGGTCTAATTAAGTGCTGAGAGTCCGGTGGAAGTCCACTGGAAGTCCAACAGAAGTCCAATGGACTGGACAGTACGGCCAGTCCACCTGTTTTCTGTCTTGAAGTGACTTGACCAGACTTTGACCAGAATTTGGCCGGACTCTGACTGGACTGGTAGCGGAATTTTGTCAAGTCCAATGGAATCCGTTGGATGTCAAATGGACTGTCCATTGGAATTGGCTGGGTCCAGTGAAAGTCTGTTGGAGTCCAACGGAATATGGGGGCACTGTAAAGTACACCTCAATCCCTATTCTTTATTATACATAAGACTATGGTTCTTTATCTAAGGAGGAAATATATATATCTCCTCCCCTATGCACTCATACCTTGGTTGCTATCATTACAGACTGAGGTATGCCCATTATTTATATGGACCATTTATTATATATCTGACAGACTCATAGTTTACTTATTCTGTCTGTCTAGGTCTAGATTTTCTACAATATCAAAGCAAATTTACAAAATATTTGTGATCTTGCTGACAATGTGGTTAAACCTCTTGATTCTATATCCTCCATACTTTGTCCTTGATTCATCAAGTACAGCCAAGACAATATCAAAGGGGCTAAGACCCCAGCATGTAATATTGCAAGAACTTGGGTAAACTAGAGTGAGCTGCCGCAGCTGGTGGCTCATGCCTTGCTTGCCAAAAATGATATTACAAGGTGCGGGAATAGCTTATCTTCCGGTCACATGTTAAGGTATTACAAGGAAATTTTGCATGCTCGGCTTGTGAGAATCTTGAAGCCAAGTCACTTTAACTAATATAAATGCACGTTGAATTCTATTACAATATGAATTAATAGAATAGCCTAACATATATATGTCGTTGTCACTATCATTTGAGTATTCGAGAAAAGTCTCCCTGGCTCCTCCTGAAATTCCTAAAACTCGTATGATGCTGAGCTTGACGGAGGAATGAATGTGACAGAAGAAGCATCCCCTGGCTTGGGGTCTAGGGTGGTCCCTGGCACTGAAACAATAGGTGGAGGGTCGCAATTTGCAGTAGATGTTGGAGATGTTGCAGTGACTAGAAAAACCGAAAAGCGGCAGTCGGTGCTGACATGACCACTCAAAGGATTGTGTGTACTTCGAAATTTTGGTATACTTAGAGGTGATGCTGAAGGCTGAATATCAGGATCTGAGGTGGAGGCATTGGGAATATAAGATACGAGCTCAACCGGTGATGATGGTCAAGGCAGAAGTTATACGACACAGGCGCCACTGTATGAACCTGAATTCGAACGCTATTTCGGGCATTGGTTTACAACAATGATTCCTTTATGATGTGATGCCTAGAAGGAGGAGCACCCGGCTTTTGAGACGCCATAATAGTACCGCCATTTTGTTTTGCGGTCGATATGTTCCGTCATTCAAGCCTTTGTTCTCCTCACAATCTTCGTCAATAAAGGTGTTTTTGAAAACACTTCAACTCTCCAAGTGAGACTCCGCTTTTCCAGGCTAGCGCGCAGCTTTGAAAGTTTCGTGTATATGACCCTTACACATATTGGTGGTTTAAGATGGATGAGACAAGAGTCAACACTATTTAAATCGTACAGCACGCATAATGGAAGATCCAGAGCACAAGCAAGCAAGCAACAATGTCCGCAGATATCAAATAAGCTCGAGCTGTAGCCAGAGTGAAAGTGTCAAACAGGTCGTCTACGTTTAGTATTGTGTATCTGCTGTTCCAAGAGCGTTGTGTATGTCCCAGGGCCAGTATCAGAGACGGGCAATGTGTCCAGAGCGCAACCAGAGCAGCCAATTGCCCAAGTTGGAGCAAAGTTGGAGTGACGACTCTCAAGGCCTCACGCGCACGAGTGGCAAGAGTCGGTGTCTGAGTTTGAAACACTGTCTGGGATTAAAATGTTGACCCGACCATTTCCGAGCCTGTGAACGCGTCTTTAACGACGCCGCGACGCGGTTCATGTCTCTTTGGACTTTTGCACACATGCACCGTGTTCCTCTCTTTCTGCGAGATCTAATGTCTGAGTCGTTAAATTCTTTAACATGCTATATCATGTCCATGACTCGAGCTACTTGACATTGTCTTTTTCTGCGCCGAGTACTTGGCTTGGTATCCGCAGTGAGGATGTAACGTCGATCCGACAACCTGTAAGCCAAGTTCATACACTTATATACTTCTTACACATGTCATACAAATTAAAAAATCTCCACTCACAGTCTAATCATCGTCTTTCTTTTTCAACGTTCAGCAAATGGACTGACCGGTCGAGCGGCTTGCTGTTCTGATTCAAATTGCCAACTTGTCAAGTCACTTGTTCTTTGAGAGGCATGGACCTTCTGCGCATCTATTCACGAAAGAAACAGATAGCGCGGCCGAATTTTCTCAACAGGCATGTCGTTTTTGGCCAACATGATTCAGCCGTTCTGCGTGAATCCAGTGGTTGAAAGGAAAAGCTCCTTAGTCAATCGCCATTCTGTCGCCGCCTGTCAAGGAATTGATGCGTTCGATCCCTCACCGGTTCGCCTGCTCAAAAGGATGTGACAATCAAATGTTTTTGCCATGAGGTTGCCTCACCGTTCTCTCATCGAGGCCAAACATCTAACGCTACATCTACGGTTGCTCCAGTTTCTCAAAGGTTTGGGCTATAAATTTGGTCAGAATGGCGGCATTTAGCAGGCTTCAATACCTTGATTTGAACGTTATCGATCACTTCTCTGACTTCTCAACCACCTCTATATTTTCCAAACATGCCTGCATTCCGCAATGTCGCACCCTTCCGACATTCAGGACGACTCGCAAGTCACATACCGGTCACTTATGACAGTGCGTTGAAGTGCTAATTTTGTTTCTCCTTCTTCACTTATTGCTATCACCATTTGATTCTGCAGAGGATGGCTGGCAAGTCGCCGATCACGAGGTCAAGATCGAGCCCTTTGATATGTCGATTCAGATCCCTTCATCTCTTTCACCCTCCCTCATTTCACCCTTGCCATCTAATTTTGAGCACGCATCTCCCATTTCCAAATCAGAGAACCCAGCGTCTCCCCTTGCAGATCCTCCCTTCGATGTCGACGCGCCTTCCACTGTCCCATCGCGTAAGAATAGTCATGCGCGTCGTCGCGACCCAGGTCATATCCCCCGACCCCGCAATGCCTTCATTTTCTTCCGCTCTGCATACATTAATAGCGGATCTGCCACCGGGGAGGGACAACAGAATGAACTCAGCAGGCATGCAGGGAAAGTCTGGAACAAGATGACAGAGGAAGAGAAGCGACCTTTTGTGAGTTCGCAGCGATTGAGAAGGAGGAGCATCAAGCCAAACATCCCGGCTATGTGTATTCTCCTGGACGCAGCGGTGGCAAGAGTAAACCGAAGCCGTTCAGCGCACCTGTGAAGAAGGGAAAGGCTTCGACTGTGCTTAAATGCAATCGGTCACCGTTATCGGATACGCTCCCCAAACCGTCTTCGCCTGTCTCGCTAAATGTGCCGACTGTTTGCCTTCCCAATAAATCTGGCGCAGCTGCTCAACGCGCCGTTCGTGGGCTTTCACAGACTCCGTTGTCAGATTCATTTATTCAACACTCTCCAATCTCTGACGAACTTCAGTATCCTACATATTTCTTCTCCGGAAACAACGGTGTTCCTCCTCTTCCTCATACTGAGATTCCAGAGCTGGAATATACCCCAAGGATCAAACAAGAGGTACATTATGCCAATCATGTCTCAATGCCTCATATTTATGCTTACATTCTCAACAGGAATTTCTTGAGGGCGAACGTGAACCACCTTCGCCGTTCCATCCCCACCTCGATCCCGTAATAGGGCAATATGCGTACCAGCAATACACCCACGACTTCATGTCTGCATCCATGCCTACACTCCCACTCATGTCTCCATCTTCCGAATTTTACGACGACCCTGTCGTTAACATCCATCCGGTCACAGCTATCGACCCCCGTGCATGTTCCTATCCTCCCGCACCTTCGCCATTGCTATGTGATAGTTCTTACCCTAGTGCCGACTTGGTGTCATCGAACTACCCATTCGGTGACGAAGGCGACTCGATGATGCAGCAATACACCAACGACTTGCCGGAGCAAGCGAAGGTGGCTTCTGAGTCTACTCATTGCGATTTTGGAATGGAGGAGAATCAAGATGCGTTCATCAAGCAATTCTTCGATTTCGATCTTTGTACTTGACTTTCTCAACTTTCGGGCACCGTTGTATTTCTGTCCTGTGTTTACTCGTACACTTCTCATAAAACATATATTGCACACATCTTAGAAATTGTCCTGTAACTAGAGGCCATGACGTTGGCCTTTCTTCTTTCTATCGCATCGTCCCCATCCCATCTCCCTATAGCTTATACTAGTGATAGTTATGTTAAACGATATTTATTGCCCAAGATAAGAGAGAAATCCTAATTAACTACAGGAATATTATATGATGAGAAAGCTGGGTTCGTAATATTGGGTATTAATGTAGTGCGATGGACTTAGAACTTGTTGGCTTCTTGCTGAGCCTGGCCCTTGTCATGTTGGATGTTTCCTGAAAATCGAATGCATTTGAGATCCTCTTCCACCTAACAATAGAACAAGTTATACATACCTGAAAACTCTTGTGCCCTGTCACCAGTGAGTGCACCGACAACCGCGTCTTTCTTGCCTGCTAGCCGATCTGCAGTACCTTCGACGTAGGCTTTGGCCTGAGCGGCGTTATATTCAGCTTCGCCAGCGGCGTGCTCCTCCTTTCCGGATTGCTGCCATGAGGTAGCGCCTGTGACGTTGCCGATGGCCTCCACAACTGTTCCTTTCACTGAGTGAATTTGACCGTTGATCTTACTATAATTAGAATATTAGCGTCGTTCTACCACTGAGTCAAATTATGAAGGACAAACCTGGGCTCCCCTGAGGCAGTATTGTCGACTGATTGAGATGCCATTGTTGTTTTCGAGTGGGGTTGATTGAAGTAGTTTGATTTACTATGTTGGGTGAGATTGCAATTGGTTGAGTATAACGGGCGATCTGCATTCGTCTTTTATAGGTGTTTCTCGCTCTGCCTACTGGAGATCGTGAACTATTTAGAATGTCGTAGAATAATATTGGTAAGTATCTATGTCGTGTACTTGGTAGCAATGGAAAATAGGGTGACGTCACCACCATTGCAAGCCATGTACGATGACGCGCTCGGTGACGTTTGCACGCATCATAAGCGCCCCACATTGCCTTATATGGAGCTTCCCATCATCACGGCAGTGTTGGAGCCACTTTCGACGTCCTTCAAACATTCCGTAGCATGATAATGAACGGACCTTGACGGAATACACTAGAGATCTTACCACAATTGGAAAGCTCGTATGAACCCTCGAAATGCTATATAAGAGGCTTCAAGATTGAATGTTAGGACATCAGATCTTCATCCCAACTTTCTTACAACCTCATCCAATCAAACCAACTCATTTATAATGGCATCTTCATCCATCAACAACACTGCCTCCGGCGAGCAAGTATGTATACAAGTTCCGCACTAAAAATGGTAGAACACGCTCTCAATATAAATTTCTCTCTCCAGCAAGACCACTGGTCAATTCCACTCCACCAAGGGCAACATCGTCGAGGCTATCGGCAACGTAACTGGCGCCACTTCATGGCAACAGTCCGGCAAGGAAGAGCACGCCGCTGGTGAGGGCCGAATACAAGGCCGCCCAGGCCAAAGGCTACGCCGAGGGCACAGCCGACCGCATTACCGGCAAGAAGGACTCCGTCGTAGGAGCAATCACTGGCGACAAGTCCCAGCAGACTGCAGGTAAATAAACTTTCTTATTATACAGAGTTCGCGTTCATTAACGTATCTCTTCTTAATAGGCAATGCCCGACACGACAAAGGAGAGGCTCAGCAGGAGATCAACAAGAATGCCTAATTAGACACTCATCATTGTTCGCTAGCGTTCTCTCCAGCTTTCGTGGATTGCTTCCACTATCTTGGTAGCTTTGCTTATGGAGCATAGTATAAATACTGTAACATATGTAATTTCATGATTTAAATCGGATGAATCTACCTATCAGATATGGCGATAAGATGACAAAGTGACAGTCGTTTGGGTATTTGAACATACGGTCACATGCACCTTGCAAAATTTAAGTAGATGGCACCCGACGCGAGTACTTACAGTAAATTATTATAGTTGGCATCGGATACTATTCAGAGGCGTGTGTATGAGAGAAACCCAAGATCCATGATTTTGAGCAGTACAGGGATACACATTTAATGAATTAAACGAGCAGTGCCATGACATGGTCGTCGCGAAAAACTGCACACCATGTCAGCTTTATGCGCCAGTTTCATGCAAATCAAACATAACGATTAGTCAACAGCAATGCGATACCAGGTAGGGTCTTTCGTGAAACCGTCCTTGGCCATGAGGTTCTTTAACACCTCCAATTCATTGTCCGGAAAAGGAAATCCCTGTGAGGGCGTGTGCACTTGCGGAGAGACAATACAAGTCCTCGCCTGCCGTTGACCCAGCATGCCGAAATCTGTATGTTTGCCAACTTCCAGCCAAATGCATCGCCTTGTATTGCCGCCTGTAGCTCGAGGTGGTCAAAGATTTCATCATACCGGTCAGAATGTTCGTGTTCGGGACTCTCCTCCCGCTCTGATGCTGGTGGCAGTACTTTTGTAATAGCCGCAAGAAGTTCATCTGCAGGAAGCAGGAATCCGAAAACCCATGGTGGATATCGCGTATCGGTACGACCCTTGCGAATAATCAGCCGAGCTGGCGAACGGGCTCTTCGGGATGCTACTAGTAGAGTCTTCCAGGATTAGTGTTTACTTATGATGTTCCGAGTATGATACTCACACATTTTGCGGTTTTCAAACGTATAATGTAAGTGGATGGATGCAAGTTTAGCTTTGCGCAAGTCCTGGGACCTGAATTGAGGCATTGAAGTTTAAATACCTCAACATACGGTCACATGACGTAGAAAGAGAACAATGGAGAACGGACGGCGTAGAACTACAAGTACAATCAGGTTGAGTCACATAATTGGTAGAGACGGTATAAGACAAATAGGAAGGTCATAATTTCGTGAAATACGGAGATACAAATACACTAAATAAAACGAGAGGCGATGGGGTGTAGTTGCGGCGAAAATCTGCATATAAAATAAGCGCTATGGACTAAAATGGATAGACATAAAAATGAAACTTACTAATCACTGAACAGCGACGCGGTACCAGGCGGGTTCTTTCGTGAAACCTGCCTCAGCCATGATTTTCTTCATCACATCCAGTTTGTCGTCTTCGGGAAGGAAGTCCCTCGAAGGGCGTGTGCACTTAAGAAGGCTCAGGACAGTACGCTGCTTGCCATCTACGTAGCATGGAGCAGCGTTTATGGTTGCCCATTGCCAGCCAAAGGCATCACATTGCAGTGCTACCTGCATCTCGACATGATGAAGGACATCGCTGTACTGTAAGAGTTGGGAGTCAAGATACCCGTCTCCCTCTAAAACAGATGGTGTAGATGATAATTTGGGAACAGCCGCTATAACTTCATCTATAGAAAGATAGAATCCAAAACCCATGGTGGGTATCGGGTTTGTTCGCGCCTGCGGAGGATCAGCCGTGCTGGTGAACGACGCCTGCGGGAAGCTAGTATGTTCAAAATCAGCATTTCCATAATATTTTCCAATTATTTGAGTCTTACACATGTTGCGGATTTTAAAACGGATGGTATGAGTGGAAGGGCACAACAAGCATGGCTTTGGGGAGCCCTGTTAAATATCTCAACATTTGGTCACATGACCTTAGATAACCGGACTCTGGCGACGCCGGACGGGCATCTGAATGGAGAATATAGCAAACACCCCGTTGTTCTAATTTCTTCGATTGTTCTATCCCTTGCCACAACCAAAGGCCGTTTTCCATCTCTTGGACATCTTCGTATCAAATTCTCACCCTCACAGAATGGAATGGAAGCTTAGAAGATCTATGCACCACTGCTCAGGCTCGGCGTAAATCACTTCATCAGGTATTGCCCATGACACTGTAATGTGACCAACTACTGGTCATATTGCACGATAATTTCTCTTATGTTCTGGATATGTCATGCCTTACTCTATTAATGTAATTCGCAAAAGCGTGTGTCTTCAATGTCTTAGTGTTACCGGCTGCTAGGCAACTTTTGGGCCAGCTTGTGCGACAACATCATTGCTGTCGTTCTGGCCATATGTTACATTGTGTTCTACCAATGTGACTGGTAAAAGAGGCGACAATGGCCAGTTCTTACATTGTCCTACCAAAAATAAGTGGTAGAAGGGACGACAATGTGCCCTCGCCCCATGTGCGTTGTTCTACCAATTTGAATTGAGAAGGGATAATGAATTATGTTTGATCACCCCATTTGTCGAGATCTGGCTTCCAAATATTATATAAAAAGGCATCCGCTCACCAATCTATTCCAAATTTCAGCATAATGGCACCTACCTCGCCCACCTCATCCGCCTCATCCGCTTCACAAGAACCGTCCGATTATATCACGCCGGAGCACGTACGCGTCGCTGTTTCATTTGCGTACTCCAGTTTTCATAACCCTCGAGGCCTGGAAAAATGTGGAATTCTCCTTGGAACGAAACCCTCAGTGGACTAGTGGCCCGGTATAATGGCCTGTTCACTGTCCATGCGGAATATCCCATGTTTCTTCCATCATTGGTTGTCGAAGATCTTCAACTAAGGCAAAAGTTTGCGGAGCTCAATTTGAACTATCATGATAAAACTGCCAGAGATAAGACTGTTGTAGACATCCACACTTCGACTAATGATATCGGTGAAGAACTTCCCATCATCAACGCCGAAGAGGTTACCACGTCTAATGATGCCCCGGGTCATCTTCCAATCACCAACACGGTGCGACGATCCGGAAGAATATCCGAGGTACAGCGCAAAGCTGCAGAAGAGAAAATTAGAGCCCATGAGTCAATGATCCAGGATCTATGGCGGCAACGGGAGCGTCTTGTACTACTGCAGGAGGCCACTACATTCGAAAAAACCCCGTGCCTCACATGGTTGGTAGAGAAGGTGACTCATTTTGCATATTATTTATATGTGCCGATGACTTACACATATGCCTGCAGCCGAGGATGTATACAGTGACGAAGAGTCGTTTCTTGATGAAGGAGTCTCTTATCAGAGTGCAGCTTCAGTTGCAGAACCCGGGGCTCTCAACTGGGCGCCTGACAATGTAGTCAACCATGTCGCATCCATCAAACTTCCCGAGGTCCTTGAGAATAGTCGTCTGCAAGATACGAAGCACTACCTACATCGTGCGGGAAGGAAGATTTACCATTATTGCCCAGCAATCATCAACGAACTCAAGTCCGCTCCTCCAAGAAGTGTCGAAAACACGGTCGAAACTCACCATTTGAACATTCTTGATCGTCTGAGGCTAGCACAGGATGACCTTCTCGAATATTGCGTGGCATGTTTTGAATGTCATCGAGACGCCGACTCTGTGATTGCCATTGCCGGCGCTGGGCCATTCTGGAGCTGGTGTTGCGTACGCCGCAAAGACGTTCCCGAGTGGGATTGGACGTCTAATTGTCTAAAGGACAATTCGAAAGCATCAGTGAAAAGGTTTACACCAAATGGGACTTGCTTTTCGCCAAGAATGGTTATACAACTCTGGGAACCAAGACATCGGATGAACGACTCAACCAAATCAACAGAGATTACCTCTACCCAATGCTTACCGATGGCCACACTCCTGCAGCACCCAATTTCACCTGGCACTAGTAGTCGTCTCTGGTCGCACTCTTACATCATACAAATACATGTCAGCATTTACGCCTCTCGTTTGATCAACTTTACTATCAACATTACACATAAATCATGCCTTCGCCGCATCAGATCTTATAAACGCTAAGCTTACGTACACTGCAATACAAAATCACAGAATTAGACCAACTTCAATGCAGCTGGACCATCATGCGCACATAATTTGCTGACATGTATATACTGTTATTAAGAGAATGATGCAAAGCGACAATAATGAGGAAGTCATTTCACTGTTTCAGAAGTATAAGAACGCATCGATATCGTTGGGTACCGAACTCCCCCATCCGAGTCATTTCTCCCTTCTCTTCCACCACTTTCACCGGAAGAAGTGTTCCCACGCTTCATTCTCTCAAGTACACGGCTACACGTATCTCACTTGCAACATACGGATATGTCATCTACAGATTGATTGAATCCGAGAATTCAGTGTGGATATCGCGTATGTTCACGCCCACGGCAGATAATAAACCGAGTGACCGAGGTCTGAGGGAAGCTAACATCTAGAAAATCAGATGTCCCGTAAAATTTTCCAAGTATTGGAATCTTACACAAGCTGTGGTCTCTAACATAATAGTTTGACGAGTGGACGACGGGAAGTGCACAAGATGGATGCCGGCACTGGCTGGGCTTTGCCGAATTTAAGGTCTTTCAATATACGGTCACATGGCCGGATAGTCGATGGTACTTACAGAATCTACATAAGTAGAGGGCATTCAACGCGAGTGCTTACTATAGTTCGTGATAATCAGGCTGGCAGTCAGATACTATGCAAGGGGATGTATGAAGGAAATAAGAGTCAGTCCGGCAACAAAAATGCGGGCGCATTTTCATTTTGATGGTATTCTCATTATTCCCACATGCCCCAAAGTGGAATGGCTGTGTTATTTCTGATTCGATTGTGACAGGTCCGAATAGGCACAACACCAGCACAAGCAACAACGATGCCCGACGGGTGCTTGTCGTTGTCCGCCTCTCAGTCCCGCCGCTTGACATAAACCTTAAGTACTTCTAATTGCAAAGACTTAAGTACGTAAAAATATTTTGCACAATATTTTATGTATACATACAAAGTTGCGCTAGCTATTCCATCAGAAGGGCGTTGTCAGAGCATGTTCGCTGTTTCCAACGATGAGCTCAACCTAAGCTGGACAGTGCTGGGGAGGGTAACAGTAAGTTGATGTGACCGGGGATATAGCTGTCAAACAATTTAGTAATATTCATTACCTGTGGGAATAACACCAAAGTACCATCAAAATGAGAAATGCGGTGAAAATGCACCCGCATTTTCGTTGCTGGACTGACTCTAAGCATTCGAGCAGTACAGAGACACAAATTTAATGATTACAACAAGCGGAACTACTCGGACACATGTAGTTGTCGCAAAATATCATATCAGCATTAACTAAATGGAGATCAAAACATACTGATCAGTCAACGGCAACACGATACCAGAATGGTTCTTTTGTGAAACTGTCCTTGACCATGAGTTTCTTTAACACTTCCAGTCCCTGGTCCGGATGAAGGAAGTCCTTGTGCTGGAGCGTGCACTTACGGAGACCCAATACAAGTCTCCGCTCGCCATCAAACTAGCATGACAAGATGTTTATGTTCATCGACTTTAAGCTGGATGCATCACTCCGTATTGCCGTCTGGTTCGAGGTGATCGAAGACTTCTCCGTACCGGTCAGGACTTTCAGCCTGCTGGGAATTTCTCCCGCTCTGACTCAGGTGGAGCGGGGAGTATTTTTGAGATACCAGCAGTAAGCTCATCCATAGGTAGAAGGAATCCGAAAATCTATGGTAGATATCGTGTGTGTAGGTGCACGGATGATAATCAGCCCAGCTGGTGACCGAGTTCTGCGGAAGCTTCGCGAAAAACTGCACACCATGTCAGCTTTATATGCCAGTTTTATGCAAATCAAACATAACGATTAGTCAACAGCAATGCGATACCAGGTAGGGTCTTTCGTGAAACCGTCCTTGGCCATGAGATTCTTTAACACCTCTAATTCATTGTCCGGAAAAAGGAAATCCCTGTGAGGGCGTGTGCACTTGCGGAGAGACAATACAAGTCCTCGCCCGCCATTGACCCAGCATGCCGAAATCTGTATGTTTGCCAACTTCCAGCCAAATGTATCGCACTGTATTGCCGCCTGTAACTCGAGGTGGTCAAAGATTTCATCATACCGGTCAGAAGGTTCGTGTTCGGGACTCTCATCCCGCTCTGGTGCTGGTGGCAGTACTTTTGTAATAGCCGCAAGAAGTTCATCTGCAGGAAGCAGGAATCCGAAAACCCATGGTGGATATCGCGTATCGGTACGACCCTTGCGAATAATTAGCCGAGCTGGCGAACGGGCTCTTCGGGAGGCTAGAGTCTTCCAGGATTAGTATTTACTTATGATGTTCCGAGTATGATACTCACACATTTTTCGGTTGTCAAATGTAGAATGTGAGTGGATGGATGCAAGTTTAGCTTTGCGCAAGTCCTGAAGCTGTAGCACTGAAGCTTTGAGGTTTGAATAGATCAACATACGGTCACATGACAAAGAAGACAATGGAGAACGGACTTATAAACTTTTGCACTTCCATCTACTTCTATTGACTTCCATTCGTCAGTTCCCAGAAACCACAACATGTGTAAGACTCAACCACCTAGAGGTTTTCAAAAACGCTGATTTTTGTAATTACTAGCTTCCCGCAGACGTCGTTCACCAGCTCGGCTGATTCTCCGCAGGCGCGAACACACCCGATATCCACCATGGGTTTTTGGATTCCATCTTTCTGTAGATGAGGTTATTGCCGCTGTTCGAAAAATATCATCTACGCCATCTGTTTTAGAGGGAGAAGAGAGTCTTGACACACAACTCTTGCAGTACAACGATGTCCTTTATCATGTCGAGATGCAGGTAGCAGTGCAGTGCGATGCCTTTGGCTGGAAGTGGGCAACCATAGACGCAGCGCCATGCTACGTAGATGGCAAGCAGGGAACTGTCCTGAGTCTTCTTAAGTGCACGCGCCCTTCCAAAGACTTCCTTCCTGAAGATGACAAACTGGATGTGATGAAGAAAATCATGGCCGAGGCAGGCTTCACGAAAGAACCAGCCTGGTATCGCGTTGCTGTTCAGTGATTGGTAAGTTTTATTTCTGACATCCTTCATTTTAGTCTATAGCGCTGATCTGACAGACAGGTTCTCGTTGCAACTACACCCCATCTCCCTTATTTTATTCAGTATATTTGTACCACTCCCACCAAAAGTGACCGCCACCTCACCCTGTCATTTGGCACGGGAAAGACTGATGTTATGGTGGTCACTTTGGATGGAGGGAGTATCCCGTCGTATTTGTATCTCTGTACTGCACGAAATTATGGCCAATCTATTTACCCTGTACCGTCTCTCCCAATGATTCATTGACGACTCGACCTGATTGCAAGAAGTTCATATGCGAGGACAAGGAACCCGAAAACGCATGGATATCGCGTGTAGGTATGATGACCTGCGAATAATCAGCCGAGCTGGCGAATAAGTTCTTCGAGATGCTATAGTCTTCCAGGATTAGTATTTCCCCATGACGTTCCGAGTGTGAGACTTGCACATATTGCGGTTTTTGAAATAGTTGATATGAGTGGATGAACAGCTTCGCCCAGCTTTGCGTAACTCCTGAAGCTTGAAGCTTTGAAGTTTAAATATCTACAAATACGGCCACATGACATAGAAAGAGGACAGTGGGGAACGGACAGCGTAGAACTACAAGTACAACCAGGTTGAGTCATGAAATGGTAAAGGCAAATAGGACGGTCATAATTTCGTGATATACAGAGATACAAATATACTGAATAAAATGAGAGGCGATGGGGTGTAGTTGCGGCGAGAATCTGCATATAAAATAAGCGCTATGGACTAAAATAGATTGACGTAAAAATGAAACTTACTATTCACTGAGCAGCGACACGGTACCAGGCGGGTTCATTCGTGAAGCCTGCCTCGGCCATGATTTTCTTCATCACATCTAGTTTGTCGTCTTCAGGAAGGAAGTCTTTGCAAGGGCGTGTGCACTTGAAAAGACTCAGAACAGTACGTTGCCCGCCATTTACATAGCATGGCTCAGCGTCTATGGTTGCCCACTTCCAGCCAAAGGCATCGCACTGCAATGCCATCTGCATCTCGACATGGTGAAAGACATCGTGATACTGCAAGAATCGAGAGTGAAGATGCCCTTCTCCCTCTAAAACAGATGGTGTAGATGATAATTTTGGAATGGCTGCAATAATCTCGTCTATGGAAAGATAGAATCCAAAAACCCATGGTGGATATCTGGTTTGTTCACGCCTGCGGAGAATCAGCCGAGCCGGTGAACGACGTCTGCGGGAAGCTAGTATGTTCAGAAATTAGCATTCCCATGAAACTTTCCGAGTATTTGAGTCTTACACATGCTGTTGAGTGGAAGTGCACAAGATGTTGCGGAATTCGAAGTCGCATTTCAACGTACGGTCACATGATTCTCAATGGCTGATGGCACCTTACAAAATGTCTGATACAAATTTATTAAGCGCATGGTGCTTGACATCGGACTACAGTACGCTCAATAGGCTAAATAGAAACAAAGACAACCATAATTCATCCATTTTTACAGCTTACAATGATCGAAGGGAGCCTTCGAGAAAACCCTTCCACATACGGTCACATTATTGACAATAACTAGATGGCACAGGATGGCACCGATGTGAATAACTTACAATGGATTAAGATAATCAAATGCTAATTTGAAGCGTGTAAGACAGAGATGATATATTCGCAATTTCGAGCAGTACAGAAATACAAATTTAATGAATGAAACGAGCATTGCCATGACATGGTCGTTGCAAAGAACTGCACACCATGTCAGCTTTATGTGCCAGCTAAATCAACTCAAACATACCGATCAGTCAACAGCAACGCGGTACCAGGTAGGGTCTTTCGTGAAACCGTCCTTGGCCATGAGGCCCTTTAACACTTCCAGTTCATTATCCGGAAGAAGGAAATCCCTGTGAGGGCGTGTGCACTTGCGAAGACCCAGCACAAGTCTTTGCGTGCCATCAACCCAGCATGGCAGAATTCCTACGTTCATCGACTTCCAGCCAAAGGCATCACTCTGCAGTGCTGCCTGTAGTTCGAGGTCGTCGAAGACTTCTCCATACCGGTCAAAACTTTCCTGCTGAGGACTCTTTTGATCGTCCCGCTCTGATGCAGATGGGGTATGTAGCTTTAATTTATCAGCAATAAGTTCATCTGGGAGTAGAAGGAATCCGTAAACCCATGGTGGGTATCGTGTTTGTGTATGTCCACGGCGTATAATCAGCCGAGCCGGAGAACGAGTTCTTCGAGATGCTACAATCTTCAAACATTAGCATTTCCGTCGAGTTTTGTGAGAATATGATACGCACACATGTGTGGTTTTTCGAACGACCGATGAGCGGAAGAACATAAGAGAAGTGGCTTTGCGGAAATCGCTTGAAGTATCTCAACATATGGTCACCTGATTGCCGATTACTACCGGATTGCGAAGCCCCTGGAATGTACGAATGTGTAGAAAATGCCTCTATTTGCCTCAATGGCGAAGTTAAGTAACCATTGTTCTGTGGTTGTTCCATCCATTGGATCAAGGCCTAAACACACCCGGGCTTCCCTAAAAATGATGCGTGGCATAAGAGGTATGCAAAAAAATGCTTGTATTCTACTATTGTTCTGTGTTTTAGGTTAAATGCCTCTCCCTCCTGCAGTTATAGCTTCTGGAATACTGCATGGCATATTTTGAATGTCATCGAAATGCCAATTCTGTCATTATCATTGCCAGCGTTGGCCCATTCTGGCAATGGTGTCGCATACGTCGCAAAGACATCCCCCAGTGGGATTGGGTGTCACATTGTCTAGATAACCTCGGTTGCATCTGTTGCAAAGTTTGAAAAAATGGCGGACACTTTTTGATAAGAATGGATCTTATGCAACCCTCGGAACGCAGACATCGGATCAACAAACGGTACCTTCACCCAATGATCACCGATGGACACACTCCCGCAGCACTCAACTTCTCTTGGTAGAATTAATCGACGGAAACCTAAATATTTCAATCAACACGACTAGCACCGCTGCCTACAGTCGCCCGGAACAGCACAGGGCTTGCCCTGTTCTTAAACTGTTTTGGGAAGTCCCTTGCCTATTTTAGAAGTCAACGATGATGATCGACCTCTGTCAATCACGAAATACAACACAAACAAGTACCACCATCTTTTCTTGTCTTTCTTCCATAACCATCACTGGAAGAGGCGCCTCTTACGTGGATGTTATGTTTCGACTCTTCAATAACTTTCCTTTCATTTCGTTCTCTTTGATACACGGCTATATCAAGTCTGAGCATCAGATGATGGTGCATGCCTCATAGCCTCATAACTTCGGGATAACGGCATCCCATTTATACCTGTAAGCTAATCCTTCTGTGCTATTGATAGGCTGACGGTCGTGCTGCGCGAGTACCTTGCGTTTCCTTGATACGCCACTGCGGGCATAGTCATGTCAGTTGCAAGAAAGTAGACGAACTCCGCTCCGTTGACTGCGCCATGATATTTATCTGGAGCTTCAGCTACAGTCCCTGACGTCTTTTTTATGGGGAGACCACTTAGCGCTCAATAATAGCGCTTTGGCTGAGAACAGTACCTGCTACTTGCAGCATATAATCCAGAATGATACATGCTCGCTATTCGCTGATATCAACAGAAACGCGCATTAGGACTTGTGGCGCATGGGCTGTCTTGAAAAATTTCACCACTATCATCACTGATATCTCTCATCTATAAACCTTCAAAACCAACTCCGAGATCATTCCACCTCGTGTTTGTGAGGTTTTAATTTGCTTTGACATCACCTCTTTTGTCTTGCGTCTCAACTAATTCTTGTAGAGATAGCTCGTCTGACTGAAATATTCTCGGCGGATTTTACATATCCGTCTAAGATACAGTTCACCCCCAAGCTGCTAGAGTTTACTTTTTTCTTATTGGTAGAGGAACATCTATCATTCGAGATTTCATTTTCTTAGCATATCATCAGGACTAATTCTAACTGTCGTCGCTCTAGATGTGACAGCTTGCAGCGTCGGGCTAGCTGAGTATATAATCTACCGAGTAAAACGATGGCCTGGTGATACAAGCTGTCGTATCTTTCTGTGCATAACACTGATTGACAGGCCAACGAATACTCTATCAAATAATTTTAGAACCGCCACTGCACAATTACTTATTACGCAACGCTCCCTGAATTAAAAGACACCGACGAGGCTAACGTACAATAGACACCTGTAAACCGCTGAAGATAAAGCAGTTCAAACTGGGACGCCTCAGCCAGGCTGTGTGCATTTGGTGTGCATGTCATTCTTCAATCTCTGTCTCGAGGCCAAGAATTGCCGTCGGCAACTAGGCACACGTGATGTAGCCGACACAGCCACTGATATCTTGGGAGCATTTTCGCAGAGAAACGGTTGCTTGCTCTACAATTCCAACGATGGCCAGTGCTGCCATATTCAATCGTTCCCCGTCGCCACCCGCAGTGAGCAGGAACGATTCACATCGACAAAGCATTGCATCGACCTCCATATCATCATACAGAACTGCCCCTCTCCTGTCTGGCTCCCACTCGTCTCTGGCCAACTCTTCGCACTCGTCTGTGCACACCATTAATGCCAACGGCAACCACAAGGACAACACGAACATCATGCGTGATACCAACAACATTATAAATCCAATATATGCACTTGGGGGCTCACAGGAGATGCATATCGTCAAAGTGACCAACGACAGAGTTGAGATCGAGTCGGGCCCCGTACCAGAGTCGTACTTGGAAAAAGTCGGAAGGGCAGTCTTCCGTACGGTCAAGTCAGACTCGGAACATGCTGGTTCGCCGCTTCCGCCGCTGCCTTGTCCGCCGGTCAGCGTAGAACAAAGGGAAGAGGAGTCGGACACAAAGCCATCTTCCCGCATGTTGGGCCCCCTTTGGCTGTCCAACAGAACGGCTTTGCCACCCAGCCGCAGCAACAGCAGCATCCAGAGAGCACCGAGGCCTCGTCGTCGTTACACTTGGTCCCCGCGCCGCAGGACACTTTGCAACGGTCGTCAACCGACACCAGAGCATCGTACAACGGCCTTCGCACCATCGTCACCTCGCCGTCACCGCAGCAATCACTCAATGCCAACGCCGAGGCGTCTTCCTCGACCCCATCCCCGTCGCGGGCGAACGGCCACCTCTCAGTCGACGGGTATCTGCAGCCCCCACTGCTGACAGCCACGCAGCGGCCCGCCCGGCGGAACACCACGGGGTCTACGCCTTTAATATCCAAGCGCGGGTCCGTCGCAGGCGGGGCTGCGCACGGGAAAGGCTCCTCGCAGCCATTTGCGTCGGTGGACGACAACGCGGTGCTAGGTGAGGGTGGGCTGGAGCTCGCGTCGGATATCGAGATCCACGCGGAGAGGATTCGCCGAGAGAGGATGTCGAAGCGGGCAAAGCAGCAACAGGAGGCGGAAGCCGCGCTGACGAGGGCGGAGTCCTCTGGCATGGCTGCGGCCCAAGGCCAGGATGCGCCTCTCGTCGGCAATCTCATCGGGGAGGACCATGTGAATTATGTGCTCATGTACAATATGCTGAGCGGGGATTAGGATTGGCGTACGTCATAAGATCTGCCTCCACGGGAGATTGTGCGCTTAGATTTATTTTCCAGGTGTCGCGATGTCAAGCGAAAATCAAGAGACCGCTGACGGATGAGGATTTCACGGGTCGACACAAGTTCTCATTTGATATGTAAGTGTTTTTCTCCCTTACGGGCATTGCTTACTCTTTTGTTAGCGTCGGAAACGAACTGACACCATCCGCAAAATACGACTTCAAGTTCAAAGACTACGCTCCCTGGGTATTCCGCTACCTGCGCGAAGACATCTTCCACCTCGACCCCGCGGACTACCTCCTCTCGCTCACCGCCAAATACATCCTCTCCGAACTCGGCTCGCCCGGTAAATCCGGCTCCTTCTTCTACTTCTCGCGCGACTATCGGTTCATCATCAAGACCATCCGGCACTCGGAGCACAAGTTCCTGCTGAGCATACTGAAGCGGTACTATGCGCACGTGCAGGAGAACCCGCACACGCTGCTGAGCAGGTTTTATGGGCTCCATCGTGTGAAGCTGCCAGAGGGAGGAAGATTCACTTTGTGATCATGAATAACCTGTTTCCGGCGCATAAGGATGTGCATGAGACGTATGATTTGAAGGGAAGTACGGTGGGACGGGAGTATCCCCCGAGGAGAAGGCGGCGAAGAATCCGAGAGCGGTGCTCAAGGATCTGAACTGGATTAATAGAGGGGAACATGCTCGAGCTGGGCCCGGAGAAGCGCGCGCTGTTGACCGAGCAGCTGAGAAGGGACGAGGAGTTTTTGAAGAGCATCCATGTGATGGATTACAGTTTGTTGGTGGGGATACATAACATGCATAGAGGGAACAGGGAGAACGTGCGGAAGAATACGCTTAAAGTCTTTTCGGTGCGTACTTCTCCTTTCCTAGCGCAAACACACTCTATAATAATGTTTTTTTTTCGTGCTATCATTCCCATTCCTGCCGAAACAAATAGCCTGTCACTCCCAGAAACCCGGCGCAACAAGCTCTCGCAAGCAGGCAGCAAGTCGCCCGAAGCCATTGCGATGCGGCGCGCCATGCGCTCGTCTGACCCAAGCGCCTCGGCAAGCACACCGTGCGCCTCCCAGAGGAAGACACAGGCGACCGCCAGCAGTTCGTTTTCTATCAAGACGAGGGCGGGTTGCGGGCGACGGATGATAATAACAACCAATGAATGTCATTTATTATCTAGGCGTTATTGATATTCTGACCCCGTATACGCTGGTGAAGAAGTTGGAGCATTTCTGGAAGGGTCTGAAGTCGGATCGGGTGAGTTCTAGCTCTTGTCTCTTCCCTTTTTCTTTGCTATCTTTTTTTTTTCATTGGTTTCGCGGTTTTTATTTTTTTACTGATGTGCGATTGTTTTTCTGCTCCCTCCAGCATAAAATCAGTCCAGTGCCCCCTGCAGAATACGGCAACCGGTTCTTCTCCTTCATGAAAGCTATCATGCGCGGTGGCGAGGGCGGAGAGAAGTTTAAGGAAAAAGGAGAAAGAAGAATAATGACTTCTGTTTGCCAACTTCTAGCGCCCCACTGACTACCTTTCTGATTCCTTTCGATTCGTCCCCTCTGGATGTCATCGATATTTATCCTGGTCTTCCTCCATCCCCCTCTCTCTTCCTCTCCGTCTATTTGCTAGCTCGATCTAGAGACCAGGGATCCCTCATCCGCCGACTCGATCCTCGGTCCCGCATATACACCCTATATTGTGCCCCACGAACACCCACGCTCATTACCACTCCCTCTTATGCCCCCTTCAGCACTCCCAGAGTCGAGAATCGACTTCCGCGGCTGTGTGATTTTTAAAATTGCACGCCGCACATTTACATTACAGGCGGATAGATCTACATGTAGAATCCGCAAATGCGTAGGCGACAGCTGTGCGCTCGATGTGACGAGCATGCACCCTCTGTCTTACCCTGGTATTGATGCTGATGCTGGGGATTGTAAACTGTACACCATCTGTATCTGTTGGTTCTGTCCAGCCCGCCTTGCCTTGGACTTTTTCCCGTCGTGCCCCTACTGTGTCGATGGCCTTTACACTCGGCCCTGCCCTCGGCCCTCGACCGCTATCCGGTGGCCAGCCGCACGCATACACTCGCAACCTTCCGACCCTATTCCCATTCCCGCCGTCTTCTTCCTTTTATACTTCACATTCCCACCCACCCCGTGTATATCTTCATACGCCCGGGACACGCTCTTTCTTCTGTTTTTTTGCGCATACTTACACGCTCCTTCCATCATCGTCATATTGCATTTTCGGGTTTCTGTCTTTTTCATCTACCATACCCTTATACCAAACCAATCAGTTAATAGTACACTACACACCACACTATCATTAGGGCACCTGCGCATGCACGCGACACTCCTTTTTCCGCTTCACGCTTTCATTTCATTCACGGCGTCTCTGTGCCAACCCCTTTCACCATCGATCTTTATATGCCTCCTCTACATACCATTCATCTTGGCGGACGATCCCCTTCTACCATCATCCTCAACACCAACACCAACGGCAATTCGGCACCGACGTCTTCCCTTGGGCTTCTGCCCTCCATAGATAATCTCCATTCCATCAACATCATCTACGTTCCCTTAAGGTCCCTTCCTCATCGAACATTCGTATTCCCTACCTTTTCTCTTGCCATTTTTTCATTCTCAATCTTCAATGTAAAACACCATCACCTGTATTTCGTCCTGTGATGTCGCTGACCCCAAAGTTCTCGGAAAATTTCTTCTATTGCCCTTCTCCCTTTCCATTTTTGTTTGATTCGACTTCACTCTTCCTCTTTTTCCTCCATGCATCCAGTATATCCATTATCCAAGTATTTATAAACCTCTACAGCGCCCTTGGAAGCCTTAAAAGCTTTAATCTTTCTTTCTTTCTATTCCTACTTAAGTATCGATATCTGTCCGCGTCTTTCTTTAGCTCTCTGTATTATTCCATGGAATTTTGGATATCTTGTAAAAAGAATTCGTTTACCATTCGCAGTGGTGGAGACCTGTACCTTGAGGTGAATTCTACAGTGTGCGTATCTCGTGATATGGGCATAAGCACGTCAGAGTTCTGCAACTCGAGAGTGGACGAAGGAGCTGTCCACTGTACAAGGTTGTACAGCCCAACGCGTAGATATCCACAGCGCCCTCAGGTCGTGGTCTTACATACTTACGCGCATATACTCATAGTTGACGTGCCTTTCACGTCGAGAGCTAGAGCGTGTAAATACACCAAGAACATTCCATTGATACATAGGATGGATTACTATTAAATACAGATGAAGACAAATGGAATAGACAACGAGAACAATACGATAAGTATATTAATAATTGATTCAGAAACAGGCCCTGAGCGAATCGAGATCAGTCGCTTTCGTACATATCATCATCATGCACTGCAGCAGCTTTCTTCGTGCGTGCAGCTGTGACACCATAGAGGTCAGAAAAGTGGAGATCCTGTACACGCAAAAATGCTCACATTTCTTGGCTGCTCTTTTCTTGGCAGCAGCTTTCTTTCCCTCGACGCGTTTCTCCAAAGCCTGATCTTCTTGGCCTTGCGATTTATGTTCCTCTAGAATCTGCAATAGAGTTTAGTAAGCAACCTTCAGGATTATACAGGGCTTAGCGTCACCTTCTCAAACTCATTCAATTCTGAGTCAGGTTTATCTTTCGATTTGTTTGCTCTAGCCTAATCTTACCGTATTAGTATTCGAACTGGAGGGCACAGCACTTGCATGCAAGATCTTACCTTGGCCAAGATCTCAGTAAATCGCTCGAATACGGTCGGTTCATGTAATTTATCGCGATAGAATTGCAGGCCCTCGATAAGTTTCTTGACCGAACGTTCAGATTTGAAGGGAAGGAAAGACAGTAGGCGATATCGCGCCACTGTCGAGGTTCCTCTGTCAGTCTGAACCTCTGGCACAGCTTGTCGACGATGGTTTCTGCTTGTTTTTCCTGGATAAAAGGGAAAATGTGATTAAAAGGGTCGCTTCAAGCAAGTCAAAAATGAAATAAATCGAACCTTCTCGATGAAAGTAAAGATGAAGCGAAGAGTGCTTTGGAACGCCTCTTCCTCGACTGCGTGTTCTCCCGTCGAAAGGTGACTAATAACTGCAGGGACGTAAGAACAATCACGAAAAGTAAAGCAAAGTAAGAAGACGACGAACCATCAGGCAAGTTATTGTAGATAGCATTCTCCTTCGTCGACAGCTCATTGAAGAAAAGCTTCGCCAAGTCAGAAATGCGTGGTTCAGGATCCTCCAAACATTTCGCCATCTCGCCCAGCTGACCCTTGACCTTGATCATGCCGTTGAGAATCAGATGGGTCAACACCATAAGCGTGTTCTTCTTCACGACAAAGTTCTTATCCGAAAGCCCCTTGTACAGCTCGTTGCTGTTTTCGTCGATGATATTGCTGAACGAAACAGCCACATCACCAAGGGCGATAACGATATTACTGCGAA
>JAJIRX010000629.1:0-41281 GCA_023853785.1 Psilocybe azurescens
AGAATTAATCGACGGAAACCTAAATATTTCAATCAACACGACTAGCACCGCTGCCTACAGTCGCCCGGAACAGCACAGGGCTTGCCCTGTTCTTAAACTGTTTTGGAAGTCCCTTGCCTATTTTAGAAGTCAACGATGATGATCGACCTCTGTCAATCACGAAATACAACACAAACAAGTACCACCATCTTTCTTGTCTTTCTTCCATAACCATCACTGGAAGAGGCGCCTCTTACGTGGATGTTATGTTTCGACTCTTCAATAACTTTCCTTTCATTTCGTTCTCTTTGATACACGGCTATATCAAGTCTGAGCATCAGATGATGGTGCATGCCTCATAGCCTCATAACTTCGGGATAACGGCATCCCATTTATACCTGTAAGCTAATCCTTCTGTGCTATTGATAGGCTGACGGTCGTGCTGCGCGAGTACCTTGCGTTTCCTTGATACGCCACTGCGGGCATAGTCATGTCAGTTGCAAGAAAGTAGACGAACTCCGCTCCGTTGACTGCGCCATGATATTTATCTGGAGCTTCAGCTACAGTCCCTGACGTCTTTTTTATGGGGAGACCACTTAGCGCTCAATAATAGCGCTTTGGCTGAGAACAGTACCTGCTACTTGCAGCATATAATCCAGAATGATACATGCTCGCTATTCGCTGATATCAACAGAAACGCGCATTAGGACTTGTGGCGCATGGGCTGTCTTGAAAAATTTCACCACTATCATCACTGATATCTCTCATCTATAAACCTTCAAAACCAACTCCGAGATCATTCCACCTCGTGTTTGTGAGGTTTTAATTTGCTTTGACATCACCTCTTTGTCTTGCGTCTCAACTAATTCTTGTAGAGATAGCTCGTCTGACTGAAATATTCTCGGCGGATTTTACATATCCGTCTAAGATACAGTTCACCCCCAAGCTGCTAGAGTTTACTTTTTTCTTATTGGTAGAGGAACATCTATCATTCGAGATTTCATTTTCTTAGCATATCATCAGGACTAATTCTAACTGTCGTCGCTCTAGATGTGACAGCTTGCAGCGTCGGGCTAGCTGAGTATATAATCTACCGAGTAAAACGATGGCCTGGTGATACAAGCTGTCGTATCTTTCTGTGCATAACACTGATTGACAGGCCAACGAATACTCTATCAAATAATTTTAGAACCGCCACTGCACAATTACTTATTACGCAACGCTCCCCCTGAATTAAAAAGACACCGACGAGGCTAACGTACAATAGACACCTGTAAACCGCTGAAGATAAAGCAGTTCAAACTGGGACGCCTCAGCCAGGCTGTGTGCATTTGGTGTGCATGTCATTCTTCAATCTCTGTCTCGAGGCCAAGAATTGCCGTCGGCAACTAGGCACACGTGATGTAGCCGACACAGCCACTGATATCTTGGGAGCATTTTCGCAGAGAAACGGTTGCTTGCTCTACAATTCCAACGATGGCCAGTGTGCTGCCATATTCAATCGTTCCCCGTCGCCACCCGCAGTGAGCAGGAACGATTCACATCGACAAAGCATTGCATCGACCTCCATATCATCATACAGAACTGCCCCTCTCCTGTCTGGCTCCCACTCGTCTCTGGCCAACTCTTCGCACTCGTCTGTGCACACCATTAATGCCAACGGCAACCACAAGGACAACACGAACATCATGCGTGATACCAACAACATTATAAATCCAATATATGCACTTGGGGGCTCACAGGAGATGCATATCGTCAAAGTGACCAACGACAGAGTTGAGATCGAGTCGGGCCCCGTACCAGAGTCGTACTTGGAAAAAGTCGGAAGGGCAGTCTTCCGTACGGTCAAGTCAGACTCGGAACATGCTGGTTCGCCGCTTCCGCCGCTGCCTTGTCCGCCGGTCAGCGTAGAACAAAGGGAAGAGGAGTCGGACACAAAGCCATCTTCCCGCATGTTGGGCCCCCCTTTGGCTGTCCAACAGAACGGCTTTGCCACCCAGCCGCAGCAACAGCAGCATCCAGAGAGCACCGAGGCCTCGTCGTCGTTACACTTGGTCCCCGCGCCGCAGGACACTTTGCAACGGTCGTCAACCGACACCAGAGCATCGTACAACGGCCTTCGCACCATCGTCACCTCGCCGTCACCGCAGCAATCACTCAATGCCAACGCCGAGGCGTCTTCCTCGACCCCATCCCCGTCGCGGGCGAACGGCCACCTCTCAGTCGACGGGTATCTGCAGCCCCACTGCTGACAGCCACGCAGCGGCCCGCCCGGCGGAACACCACGGGGTCTACGCCTTTAATATCCAAGCGCGGGTCCGTCGCAGGCGGGGCTGCGCACGGAAAAGGCTCCTCGCAGCCATTTGCGTCGGTGGACGACAACGCGGTGCTAGGTGAGGGTGGGCTGGAGCTCGCGTCGGATATCGAGATCCACGCGGAGAGGATTCGCCGAGAGAGGATGTCGAAGCGGGCAAAGCAGCAACAGGAGGCGGAAGCCGCGCTGACGAGGGCGGAGTCCTCTGGCATGGCTGCGGCCCAAGGCCAGGATGCGCCTCTCGTCGGCAATCTCATCGGGGAGGACCATGTGAATTATGTGCTCATGTACAATATGCTGACAGGGGATTAGGATTGGCGTACGTCATAAGATCTGCCTCCACGGGAGATTGTGCGCTTAGATTTATTTTCCAGGTGTCGCGATGTCAAGCGAAAATCAAGAGACCGCTGACGGATGAGGATTTCACGGGTCGACACAAGTTCTCATTTGATATGTAAGTGTTTTTTCTCCCTTACGGGCATTGCTTACTCTTTTGTTAGCGTCGGAAACGAACTGACACCATCCGCAAAATACGACTTCAAGTTCAAAGACTACGCTCCCTGGGTATTCCGCTACCTGCGCGAAGACATCTTCCACCTCGACCCCGCGGACTACCTCCTCTCGCTCACCGCCAAATACATCCTCTCCGAACTCGGCTCGCCCGGTAAATCCGGCTCCTTCTTCTACTTCTCGCGCGACTATCGGTTCATCATCAAGACCATCCGGCACTCGGAGCACAAGTTCCTGCTGAGCATACTGAAGCGGTACTATGCGCACGTGCAGGAGAACCCGCACACGCTGCTGAGCAGGTTTTATGGGCTCCATCGTGTGAAGCTGCCAAGGGGGAGGAAGATTCACTTTGTGATCATGAATAACCTGTTTCCGGCGCATAAGGATGTGCATGAGACGTATGATTTGAAGGGAAGTACGGTGGGACGGGAGTATCCCGAGGAGAAGGCGGCGAAGAATCCGAGAGCGGTGCTCAAGGATCTGAACTGGATTAATAGAGGGAACATGCTCGAGCTGGGCCCGGAGAAGCGCGCGCTGTTGACCGAGCAGCTGAGAAGGGACGAGGAGTTTTTGAAGAGCATCCATGTGATGGATTACAGTTTGTTGGTGGGGATACATAACATGCATAGAGGGAACAGGGAGAACGTGCGGAAGAATACGCTTAAAGTCTTTTCGGTGCGTACTTCTCCTTTCCTAGCGCAAACACACTCTATAATAATGTTTTTTTTCGTGCTATCATTCCCATTCCTACCGAAACAAATAGCCTGTCCTCCCAGAAACCCGGCGCAATAAGCTCTCGCAAGCAGGCAGCAAGTCGCCCGAAGCCATTGCGATGCGGCGCGCCATGCGCTCGTCTGACCCCAAGCGCCTCGGTAAGCACACCGTGCGCCTCCCAGAGGAAGACACAGGCGACCGCCAGCAGTTCGTTTTCTATCAAGACGAGGGCGGGTTGCGGGCGACGGATGATAATAACGAGCCAATGAATGTCATTTATTATCTAGGCGTTATTGATATTCTGACCCCGTATACGCTGGTGAAGAAGTTGGAGCATTTCTGGAAGGGTCTGAAGTCGGATCGGGTGAGTTCTAGCTCTTGTCTCTTCCCTTTTTCTTTGCTATCTTTTTTTTTTTTCATTGGTTTCGCGGTTTTTATTTTTTTACTGATATGCGATTGTTTCTCTCCCTCAGCATAAAATCAGTCCAGTGCCCCCTGCAGAATACGGCAACCGGTTCTTCTCCTTCATGAAAGCTATCATGCGCGGTGGCGAGGGCGGAGAGAAGTTTAAGGAAAAAGGGAGAAAGAAGAATAATGACTTCTGTTTGCCAACTTCTAGCGCCCCACTGACTACCTTTCTGATTCCTTTCGATTCGTCCCCTCTGGATGTCATCGATATTTATCCTGGTCTTCCTCCATCCCCCTCTCTTCCTCTCCGTCTATTTGCTAGCTCGATCTAGAGACCAGGGATCCCTCATCCGCCGACTCGATCCTCGTGTCCCGCATATACACCCTATATTGTGCCCCACGAACACCCACGCTCATTACCACTCCCTCTTATGCCCCCTTCAGCACTCCCAGAGTCGAGAATCGACTTCCGCGGCTGTGTGATTTTTAAAATTGCACGCCGCACATTTACATTTACAGGCGGATAGATCTACATGTAGAATCCGCAAATGCGTAGGCGACAGCTGTGCGCTCGATGTGACGAGCATGCACCCTCTGTCTTACCCTGGTATTGATGCTGATGCTGGGGATTGTAAACTGTACACCATCTGTATCTGTTGGTTCTGTCCAGCCCGCCTTGCCTTGGACTTTTTCCCGTCGTGCCCCTACTGTGTCGATGGCCTTTACACTCGGCCCTGCCCTCGGCCCTCGACCGCTATCCGGTGGCCAGCCGCACGCATACACTCGCAACCTTCCGACCCTATTCCCATTCCCGCCGTCTTCTTCCTTTTTTATACTTCACATTCCCACCCACCCCGTGTATATCTTCATACGCCCGGGACACACGCTCTTTCTTCTGTTTTTTTTTTGCGCATACTTACACGCTCCTTCCATCATCGTCATATTGCATTTTCGGGTTTCTGTCTTTTTCATCTACCATACCCTTATACCAAACCAATCAGTTAATAGTACACTACACACCACACTATCATTAGGGCACCTGCGCATGCACGCGACACTCCTTTTTCCGCTTCACGCTTTCATTTCATTCACGGCGTCTCTGTGCCAACCCCTTTCACCATCGATCTTTATATGCCTCCTCTACATACCATTCATCTTGGCGGACGATCCCCTTCTACCATCATCCTCAACACCAACACCAACGGCAATTCGGCACCGACGTCTTCCCTTGGGCTTCTGCCCTCCATAGATAATCTCCATTCCATCAACATCATCTACGTTCCCTTAAGGTCCCTTCCTCATCGAACATTCGTATTCCCTACCTTTTCTCTTGCCATTTTTTCATTCTCAATCTTCAATGTAAAAACACCGTCACCTGTATTTCGTCCTGTGATGTCGCTGACCCCAAAGTTCTCGGAAAATTTCTTCTATTGCCCTTCTCCCTTTCCATTTTTGTTTGATTCGACTTCACTCTTCCTCTTTTTCCTCCATGCATCCAGTATATCCATTATCCAAGTATTTATAAACCTCTACAGCGCCCTTGGAAGCCTTAAAAGCTTTAATCTTTCTTTCTTTCTATTCCTACTTAAGTATCGATATCTGTCCGCGTCTTTCTTTAGCTCTCTGTATTATTCCATGGAATTTTTTGGATATCTTGTAAAAAAGAATTCGTTTACCATTCGCAGTGGTGGAGACCTGTACCTTGAGGTGAATTCTACAGTGTGCGTATCTCGTGATATGGGCATAAGCACGTCAGAGTTCTGCAACTCGAGAGTGGACGAAGGAGCTGTCCACTGTACAAGGTTGTACAGCCCAACGCGTAGATATCCACAGCGCCCTCAGGTCGTGGTCTTACATACTTACGCGCATATACTCATAGTTGACGTGCCTTTCACGTCGAGAGCTAGAGCGTGTAAATACACCAAGAACATTCCATTGATACATAGGATGGATTACTATTAAATACAGATGAAGACAAATGGAATAGACAACGAGAACAATACGATAAGTATATTAATAATTGATTCAGAAACAGGCCCTGAGCGAATCGAGATCAGTCGCTTTCGTACATATCATCATCATGCACTGCAGCAGCTTTCTTCGTGCGTGCAGCTGTGACACCATAGAGGTCAGAAAAGTGGAGATCCTGTACACGCAAAAATGCTCACATTTCTTGGCTGCTCTTTTCTTGGCAGCAGCTTTCTTTCCCTCGACGCGTTTCTCCAAAGCCTGATCTTCTTGGCCTTGCGATTTATGTTCCTCTAGAATCTGCAATAGAGTTTAGTAAGCAACCTTCAGGATTATACAGGGCTTAGCGTCACCTTCTCAAACTCATTCAATTCTGAGTCAGGTTTATCTTTCGATTTGTTTGCTCTAGCCTAATCTTACCGTATTAGTATTCGAACTGGAGGGCACAGCACTTGCATGCAAGATCTTACCTTGGCCAAGATCTCAGTAAATCGCTCGAATACGGTCGGTTCATGTAATTTATCGCGATAGAATTGCAGGCCCTCGATAAGTTTCTTGACCGAACGTTCAGATTTGAAGGGAAGGAGGGAAAGACAGTAGGCGATATCGCGCCACTGTCGAGGTTCCTCTGTCAGTCTGAACCTCTGGCACAGCTTGTCGACGATGGTTTCTGCTTGTTTTTCCTGGATAAAAGGGAAAATGTGATTAAAAGGGTCGCTTCAAGCAAGTCAAAAATGAAATAAATCGAACCTTCTCGATGAAAGTAAAGATGAAGCGAAGAGTGCTTTGGAACGCCTCTTCCTCGACTGCGTGTTCTCCCGTCGAAAGGTGACTAATAACTGCAGGGACGTAAGAACAATCACGAAAAGTAAAGCAAAGTAAGAAGACGACGAACCATCAGGCAAGTTATTGTAGATAGCATTCTCCTTCGTCGACAGCTCATTGAAGAAAAGCTTCGCCAAGTCAGAAATGCGTGGTTCAGGATCCTCCAAACATTTCGCCATCTCGCCCAGCTGACCCTTGACCTTGATCATGCCGTTGAGAATCAGATGGGTCAACACCATAAGCGTGTTCTTCTTCACGACAAAGTTCTTATCCGAAAGCCCCTTGTACAGCTCGTTGCTGTTTTCGTCGATGATATTGCTGAACGAAACGGCCACATCACCAAGGGCGATAACGATATTACTGCGAATGTTGGAGTCTTTTGACGTTTCAAGGATTTTGAAGAGCAGACGATGATGTTGGTCGCAAAATTGAGAGCTCACACAGAGGAACTTGCTAAACGACAAAGTAGCAGCTGCCCGTAGGATTCGGTTCTACACGTCGGTTAGATGACATATTCCCCTGAATGGTATTAGGATATGACAAACCTTGAACTTGTGGGGACTACCGCATATATGCACGATCGCAGGGCCGTACATGGCCAAGAGAGACTCCGACCCGTACAAAAGTTCGGTTTCTCTGATGGCATGTATGCGCTCGCCAATTTCGTCTTCAGCATTTCCAGCAACCTGGTCCAGCTCTTCGCCATCTTTGTTCGTTCTTTGGTTTCCATTGGCAAGTTTCTCGGCTGCAAGTCAAAAGTTGGGAGCCCGTACCACCAACCGAATGGTATATCACACGTACCGGCCTGTTTTTCATCCTTCTGTCGTTTCCACTCCCTCTCGACCAACTCCAAAAGACAACGTGTTTGATAGCGACATGCCCAACGACGAAAAGGAGCTGGCTCAGCTCGAAAGCCTCACCGAGGTCCTTCTCCTGGTCATCCTGGGTAGCCTGCGTTGCTTCTTGCATACTGATATCAGCCGACCCCATAGTCATATCTCCAGGATGATCCTCGTTCATCACATCCGGGTCCTTCTCTGTCGGTTTCTCGCTCGCATCCTTCTCCTTTTGCGGGCGACTGAAAGCTCTGATAGTGAGCTTCTTGATAACGTCATTGCAGAAAACATCGGGGTGTTCGCCCAATGCGTAAACGGTGTTGATGACTTGTTCCGCCATGCCGAACCACTCTTTTGTCCTTGAAGGGTGAAGGATAGCATTTTGGAGCTTGCGGAAGATAACATTGTCCATTTCTATCCTATGAGTTTTGTCCTCGAGAGAACCTAGAAAACAAAATTTAGCGTTGTTGTGGGTGAGTTCGGGGAAAATGAGCGCCCGCTGACCTTTCACTTTCTTTGCACTGCCATTCAGACGTTGCAGAGCGACACACGTATAGCGTGCGAGAGTGGGATCCGTCTATTTCTCGTTAGAAAATGAACAAATCGAATGAAGTAAGATGTTGGCTCACCTTTCCAAGCGGTTCAAGGCCGACCTTCAGCATAACCTCGACCTTTTCGGTTAAAATGCTTTGGTCAGACAGTGCGAGCATGCCAATTATCATTATGGCTCCTCGTCGTTGAGGCTTTGGTAGATGTTTCTCTTTGCCTGAAGTAACATGTTGAGTTATCCGATATTCTGCTTGTATAGGGATTCGACTTACCATAAATTTGCCACAACTTTGCAATAACATCGTGGTGAATGCGACCCGATTCCATCATAATGCGCATCATCTCCTCCAAACTGGTCAGCTCAGCTAACGTTGCTTCATACGTCAGTCTAAGGGAATCCATATATATATCATGAGCAAATAAGCCAACAGGGACAGAAAGGACACTCACTCCACGAGGTTCTTCGTGATACGGTTGACTTGTTCTTTCGGCGGAATATCTGGTATGGGGTCAAAGTAGAGACTTTGGTAGGTCTCCAAAAGTCGCTGGCGGACTCCTTTGAGCTCCTTTCCATCCTCAGAGGTCGTATTATTATCCTTGGTCCAGATGAGATGCAGCATCTTCTTGATTCCTTCCTATTGGATTTTGACTTGGTAAGTGTACGCATATATTGACAATAAAGCAGGTTAACATACCTTTGCGCTCTCGAACTGGTATTCATGAGCAATGCGGAAGAAGTCCATGACCTCCAGCACTTCAGCTTTACTCGTCGACCCGAGGAGCTTGCACATCGGTTCCATCGCGCTTTCGACCTGATCGATGAAAGTCAACCCTTCAGTGTAATACTTTTTCTGCAACCTGAGCGTCGCAATTTCCTGCTCGTCGTATGTCGCAAGCACTTCTTGTTCCTTGGACAAGGCTTCTATATCAATCTGTGACTTGCGCGGTTTAAGTTTCGATGCTTTCTTCTTCGATTTCGACTTTCTTGGTGTGGCATTCTCATCGTCTTCGTCGACGGACATCTCGTCTTCTTCAGTGTCGCCCCCGGCTTCGTCATCTACGTCCATTATTGAATCGTCTGCGTCTTTCATTTTCTTGGACCTATGCGACATTAGCTACCACGAAAGATGACATCTGAAAGGGAAAGGCTCACTTTTTCGATTTCTTCTTGCCCTGCCCCTCTTCGTCGGACCCATTGTCTTCGTTGCCATCCTCATCGTCCTCGTCTTCTTCGCCATCGTCGTTTTCATCTTGCCCTTCCTCTTCGACGCCACTTGTGTTCACAGCCTTGCCCATAGCTCCTTCATACTTCTCGAGCTTATCAGTGACCTCTTTGTAATGCCCTTCCCAAAACTCCCGCTGGAGAGTCCCGCCATGCATCGTACCATACGGATGCGTCAGCAATAGCTGTCCCAGCAACGCGATAGCGGCTTTGCGCACAGACGCGATCTTGTCGTCCAGGGCCTCGACAGCTGCATTGGCGATCGCAAGCCGCTGTTTCGGGAATTTGATATTCTTGATCTGGGCGAGCTTTCCGAGGACAACGAAGACCCTCGTCCGAACGTATCCAGACACGTCGAGAAGGCGTTCTAATAGCAAGCCGAAGAGGTTGTTGATCTGCTTGTATGTCTGCTTTGCGTCGACATCTTGGTTGTCGTTGCCTGCGAGGTCGATAATGAGGAAGCCAAGAATTTCGACAATGGCTTGTCGAATGGGATAGGACTAGTATAGTTAGTATATGAAACTACAATAAAGAAATATAAACGTACCTCAGAATCCAATTGACCCAGGAGCAGACTGAGCTGCTTCAAGACAGGCCTAGGACACGCCTCTGCGTATTTAATCAAGAATCTTGCGAAAGCCCTGGGTCCTTTGGTTTCTTGACTTCCGAATGTTTTGCCAGCAATTTCACGGAGAACCTCATCTCCCAGCTGGGTGGAGGCGAATTCGTTTGAAAGGATGGTGAGACATTCGGCCAATGGTTCCGAGAGATGCTCGTAGAATTGGAGAAACTGCATGATGGTGATTTGAACGGCCATTGCTTGGCCATGATGCTTCACCGAGAGGCAGATGACTTTGAACACCGACATCTTGATTTCCTGGCTTTTCATGTAGACTTCGCTTTCTGTGACATAATATGCGGGGCGCGTGATACAGCTGCAAAAGAAGTGAATAAAAGGTGACGAGGAACGAGTCACAACACACTTTATGAAGGTGTCCCTTTCGGCTGTGGTTGTCCAGATACGCTGTGTCTGGAGATTGCGGAGAATCTTGCTGATCAAGCTGAGAGTCGGTATTATCTGATCTTTCCAAGTCCACACAGTGTCGGTCTTCTTGCTGGCTGCTGTGCGCGTAGCTGCCTTTCCACCTTTCCCTTTCCTCCCCTTCGCTGGCGGACCCTCTACTTCTTCCGAGGCTTTGACCTTTTCCGCCGCGATGACGAACCAGTACAACAAAAACGCGTACATCTCCAGCGGCATCTTGTGGCCCATATATACTTGCGGGTCTCCTGATTCCGTGTCGCGTTGTGTCGCCTCCAATTCCGCTTGAAGCGCTGACGATATCGAATCGAGCAACTTGCTCATGACGGGTCCCGGAACCGAATCTGAATGCTTCAAAAGATTTCGATAAGCATCGAAAATTTCTGCATCACGAATTGCATCGCTAGACTCTGCGATGGCCTCCACGGCAGCTACAAAACTTAGTGAGTCAAATACAACCAAGATGCCGTTGAGACACACCTTCCAGCAGTGTTTCTGGGTCCTGCGAGGAAAGATATTGATCATTCGGAATCTCGTAGGCGTCTATTTCCTGCAGAGACTGAAGCTCATCCTGCAGCTCGAAGGTGTTCATTGTCGAGAGCCAGTGTTGGACTCAGCGGCGTTGAGGTTTTCCTCAAGTTGAAGCTCAATGATCAAAATCAACGCGTCGCGCGTGTCACGTGATGGTCTCCATTTATGGAAGAGACTCCGTGGTACCCACGACTTTAACTTGGATTCTTACTACTCAGTACTCAGTAAGTAGACCTACCGAGACTTTTCAATTGCGGGCTTAAGCAGGTCCAGATTAAATTTTATATTCATATTCAACAATGGTAAAATCAAAGTCGTCAAAATCCCGAAAGCGCATTCCAACAGAGGAAACGAAGGCAGCAAATAATCCGCATATTTTCCCGACCTTCGATCAACAAGATGAACCATCTCCTTTTCTTTCTCTTCCTACGGATATTATGTACCTGATTATCACCTGCTATCTCGATTCCCAGGAGCTTAGATCCAGTCTGTGCGCACTATCGATGGCATGTCGATATCTCAACGATCAGTGCCGACCCTATCTGTTCAGAACCATTGCGTTGAAAAGACGTGAACCCAACTTTCCGTTTGATAAATCACCGCGGACGACGACGGTCGCCAAACGCTTCATATGTCTTCTTAAAAGCTCTCCTGATATCCATGACTTTATTTGTCACCTGGATATATACGAAACTGGACTTACCTTGTTCTATAGAGAAACTCTGTGGAAAAACGAGAAGGAAGACTTTATTTTGATTCTCAGGCGCAGCCTATACAGAATGCCAAATCTCCGCAATCTTCACATCTCAATGAAAACACGCCCTTGGCAACGCCTCTCAACCCCTGTTCATAAAGCCGTTTGTTCAGCCTTATCCAACTCAACCCTCGAAAAAGTGACGCTGTGCTTCAGTACCGTTCCGAAAAACATTTTTGACTGCTTTCACTCAAACATATCATACCTGGATATTGAAGGTCGCCTTACCCCCGCAGATTCTACCATAAGCCTTGATGCAAGACAGCGCTTAGGAATCTTCCGCCCAAAATATTTAGTCGTCCGTGAACATGGCGCTTCCAGCGACATTGTTCCATCTGACTCGCATGTAACTCCATACATGCAGCTGGATAGGCTCCAGTCATTAGAATGGCATGTTACTCGATTTGTGGGAATGGATATAGCTCTTTTGAGACAATCTTTCCTCATTTTTGCTACATATCTCAAAGTGATCAGTATATCAATTTCAGCAATGATGGATATAAGTGAGTGTTCCGACTGTCCTCATAGGTATTCTAATTTTCATCCATCTCCTGAATAGTACCTGATTCTCTCCATCTACACGCTACATGTTGCATGCTTGAAACATTGAAGTTGGCTTTAGGATTTGACCAGTATCCCAATAGGCGCATCCAAGGGCCAGAAATCATGCATTTTTGTTGGTCAATCGAAGTATTTGCATCCCTTCCTTCGACCATACGGGATATAGAATTTCGCATTGATGCACGTCCTGATACGATAGAGGAGTTTCCGACGTTGCCATGGCATATACTCGACGACATCTTTCGTTTGGAAGAACGATATCCCCAACTGACCGCTTTTAGAATCGTAATCTGCCGCACAACTGAGATCCGACGCCACAGCGTTTGGGACGGTAGCATAATATGTAATATGTTGAGAGAAAAACTGCCACATATTGCAAGAAGGAATGTTCTTGTTCTGGTTTCGGAAATCCGGGATTTCTAGGAGCTCTAAAGCAACGCAAAGACGACTGGTATGTCATACAATTTACTATTGCCAAATTGAACACTCTGTTTACCACCAGCTCAAAGGACGATTCATAGTAATACCAATTATCCGGAATCCATTCTTCCAAATGACCATGTAACACTAATTAATTATATTTACGTGCCACCCAGTCTCCTCCACGACTAAATCAATCTTTCCAGACAGGAATGGCATGGCTTTCACAAGTTCAAGGTAGGCATTGTTTCCGAAGTCATCAAGGCTGAAATAGTTCTTCCTTGCGTCCAAATGACGATGAACCTTTAAGAAAAAATGAAGTTTTGAAGAAGATGGCATCTCTCGCGTAGGATCGCGTCAAGTGCTTGCCATTCCCCGCAAGCTTCCATAGATACATGTTAGCGCTTTCGGGCGTGAGCAAGACGCATATATCCGGTTTCCAAGTTATAGAAGTCAAGGTGCCGGGGCAGTTTCTCAGCACGGAAATGATGTGCTGTAAAAATGTTATAGATGGACCACCCTCGGGCCATTTCCTTACGGACCCAGGATTGAGGAATTGATACTGAATAGTTAGTCGAGTCAAATTCTTCAGCGACTGTATGCAAAGCTCTATGTCGCGAAGACTACTGCCTTCTTCGAAAAATCCATCACCTAGTCGTTTTCTTAAGCCAGTTTGAGACATGTACAAAATATGGAAGGCCACGTACGTGAAAAACACTGAAAGTTCAACTCTAGTTCTTCTATCATGCAAGCCTTCTCTACTATGACTCGTCCTACCTGGGTGAAATTTATTTCGTTGTACACAGACATTCTTATTTCTATGCAGAAACATTTCAGCGATGGCAATGCCAGCCTGCCACGATAGGTCGAAAGGTCGTCATCTTGATCTGAGGAGCAGAAAATATACGGAATCATTACATCCCTAGAGGTGATGCGCTGGACAGTGGTAGGAAGAGCCATGAAAAAGTCGTCGTTGAATGATACAGAATCTGTAACATCCACTCTGGCCGGTGTGCTATACATCATTAGATGCGTAATCGTAGTGCCTCTCAAAAAGCTGCCCGGAATGTTGGAAAAACAATACAGTCCGAGAGTTTTCAAACTCGGTAAACGAACCAATTTCCACACAGAGGATTTTACTGAGGGTGGAAGCTCGTCCCAGTCGGCTTCACACTCGTCTTCCTCGATAGGGTCCATACCGTGTGCATCTATACCGTGTGCATCGTCACCAATGATGAACTGCTGAAGATTCGGGGCCTGGGCAATCACATCGATAAATATAGAAATTGCCTCGGCCATAGCATCAGCAGGGTATTCTTCATCGTTGAAGAAGAGCTCTAGCTGAATATCCAACCGAACTTTTCGAAGGGACTTTAGAACATCGAAAGAGCCAGAAGAAACGACTGTTTTGCAAAACTGCATAAGGTATTCGGCCTGGTACTCTGGTCCAGGGTATCCTCTTATCCAGATGTTGCGATACAGGTAGTAGTGAGCACGTCCAGACAGCTGCCAAAAGGCTGCACGAGCGCTCTTGAGATCTCTCCGGCATTGCCATCTATCTCGACGATCGAGTACTAAGCCTTCAGCGAGCAGATCTATGATGTTGTCCCACACTTCGATAGGAACTCGCTCGATGGCTCTGGAAGCCATTGATAGAGGTAGGGTGACAGTAGAGGGAAGTTGAAGTGGATTGTTAGTAGTTACGCCAAAGTCGTCATCGTTTTAAGACGATTGCCGCTCTTTGTGGTGTTCGATCCTCTATCTGAGCGAGGTGCATATAGTCCTTTTTCTCGTTGTCATAGAGCATCTTTGACAGTGGGAAAGAGTCATTGACCTAGTTCAGGAGTTGAAACGGAGCCTAGACAAGATACAAAGGCTCCAAGACAACCACATATCCAAAGCAATGACAGAACATGAGGTCAGTCGGTCTGACTGACGTGCTTTAGACTGTTTGTTCTTTGCCTCAGAGATCGGTTTCCAGAGTAGATATCTGTTGACTAAAGCAAATCTACAATAAGCCTGCCACTGTTTCGTCTAGGAGAAATGATTCAAGGATCGTATGAGACGAAGAGAAGATCTGATTGCTTACCACTGTACCAGGTAGGGAAACGACAAAAATCATGTGTACGCATAGTTTTCGCGCATATACAATCCCGATTATCGAGAGTGTAAAGCTTTCGTGAAGAACAAGCGGAAGACCCATGAGAAATACTACATAGGTGGCTTGATTCGCCGTTTGAACCACAAAACGGGTTTTGCCGGAACGAGCGAGTTGGTCCGATCTGGCGTTCATTTCTCTTCATTTTGTCCAAATTATCAATCTCCTTTGTCAATCTCAATCGGAATTCAGAGCCTACTGCTTTGAGCTCAATAACTATGCCGCAAGCACTTCCAAAGCAGGCTCGAGAATTAAAACAATGCCAACAGTGCTTCAAGTCAGATTCCAAAGAAGCCCCTCTTCAGACATGCGCTAAATGCAAACGTGCCCACTATTGCGTGCGTATCTCTGAGCCTAGGATATGTGTCCATTTGCGGTATTTTTTACGAATAGACTGTATGCTCAGTCACGGGAATGTCAAGTTAAGGACTGGAAAAATCACAAGAGATTGTGCGCGATGAACAGGGAAATGCGCGCAGCTATGAAGTCAGACGACGTTCTGATCGACGAAACATTGGCAACGATTGGGATGACTATAGCGGATGGGGAGAACAAAATGAAGAAATGGGTGCAGGTATGGAATTCTCTATCCGCTAAAAGAATATATACATGATGCCTTCATTACAGTATTACAAGGCTGCACTTGGGATCTCCGTCGTCCATGCTTTGAGGCTGCAAACAACGCCAGAAGCGTGCCTCACGCATCTTCTAACGTTCACTCTCGTTCCAAAATTCACAGCCGAGAATCCACCTCGCAAAGACAAAGACATTTGGACTGCCTTCGGGGTGGAAAACATTCAGGTCCTTTCGTTCGAGGAATGTATACAGGCCAGGCCAGAGCTCGAAGCGCAGTTCGATACCATCGCCTTGAAAACTAAAAATTCCTGGAAAGAGAATTTCAAGACCATTGGATTCCCCATCACCTTGATACAGATCCCTTGCATCCGTACAACTAGGTTTATACCCATTGGCATCGAAGGCCCTCCTGAAGAATTGGTTCGCTGGGAACCGCAATGGAAGGAAAACCTAACAACGATCGTCGAGCAAGGGATCGCAATCTGAGAGTATATATCAACAGACACATACGGGAAATGGTCATATCACTTGAAGGGAACTTACTTTCTTACCAAATATCCTCATCATCACTTACTATTGAAGATATAAAGCAAATCAAGTTCTTACTTTCGACTTTGACCTTGGAGAGAGTCTCGATTTTTTGGGTTCGGCACCGGCTGGCACCGGATAGAGGACGATTTAATAGCCTCGACCGTCTTTTAACGTGAACTTCAACGGCTTTGATCCTTACCACCATGCCACAAACTGCCTCACTGCCGATGCGGGGCGCAGATAAATGAAACAATGTCAGTATTTTCACACATCCGACACGAACGATTCCCCACTCAAAATCTGTTCTAAAGGCAAACGCTCTCATTATTGTGTGCATAAACATTTTTGTGAACTCTGAAGTATGGCAAGAAACGCCAAAGGCGTACCTCACTCATCTCCTGTCAAGAGTGCAATAAAGACCTTTGCAACAAAACGGAACTGCCATATAGGCTGTTAGGTTTGGTCGGTTGTGGAGCGCATACATAAAACCTGTCTGTACCTGTCTGCGCAGCCAGTCAATCAACACTTGATACACTTGGGCCCTCAGCCCACATATTTAATAGAATGTCTGACTCGCCATACTTTCAGTCATCGGTGAGTGTCGACACTATGTAATATGCTGCATGCGTGTGTACGGATGACAATGGAGGTGTATTATATACGAACACGGTATGATTATGTATTGTATTTCTAGAAGAGCCGGGGAGGAATCGGCGAAGTGATTGTGTGAAGTCTAGAGTCATGAAGGGAGTAAACACAGACACTAATACGTTTACCGTTATAGTATAAGTCAGAAAACGAGAAAGAGAACAAGGCTGCCACGGCTATATCATCCTCAACGAGCGAGGAAAGAAAGAAATATTTGAAAGGGCGGCGGTGGTTCAAATGCATAGATCGAAATCGAAGAATTGCTTGATAAACGCGTCTTGATCCTCCTCCAACTTAAAACAGCAATGGGGAGACTCAGAAGCCACCTCCGCCTGCTTCGTCAAGTTGTTGGTACAATGCTGCATCACCGAGTCGCCTTCAAGCTCGCCACCAAACGTGTCGCTTGATGAGCCCAGGAAGTCCGCACTAGGGTAAGGGTTATCGCATAAAAATGACGAAGGCGCCGAAGGATAGAGATATGCACGGAGATCGACAGCTGGGACTGTAGAGATGTGATCCGCGTTGTTATAGAGCTCGGGAGATGGCAATATGTACGGAAGAGTAGATATGGACGCGAGCATGAAGTCATAAGTGTATTGCCGGTACGCATATTGCCCTGTTGCGGGATCGAGGTGGAGATGAAATGGCGAGGGGGTCCGCGTTCGCACTCAATACATTCCTGTTGAGAAAGTAAGTGTGACTATGCGCGATTGGGACACAATTGATTTGATGTACCTCTTCTTTGATCCTTGGGGTATATCCCGTCTCTGGGATCTCAGTATGAGGGAGAGCAGCAGGAAACCTACCATTTCCGGAGAAGGGATATGTAGGATACTGAAGCTCGTCGGAGATGGGAGAGAGTTGGATTGATGAATAGGGCAATGGAGACTGTAGAAGCCCACGAACGCCGCGTCGAGTGGATGCGCGAGACTTATTGGCAAGGCGCGCGGTCGCTATATGCGGCGAGACAGATGAAAACGGCTCAGAGAGCGTATTCGATGACGGTGGCCGATTGCCTTTAAGGACTATCAAACACTTTCTCTTCTTCACGGGTGTGTTGGACGGTTTCGGTTTCCTCTTGCTGCCACTGAACCCTGGAGAGTGTACATAGCCGGGATGTTTGGCTTGATGCTCCTCCTTCTCAATCGCTGCGAGCTCGCAAAGGTCGCTTTTCTTCCACTGACATCTTGTTCCAGACTTCCCCGGCATCTCTGCGGAGTTCGTTCTGCTGTCCCTCCCCAGTGGTAGATCCGCTGTTTATGTATGCAGAGCGGAAGAAAATGAACGCATTGCGGGGTCGGGGGATATGGCCTTGGTCGCGGCGTCGTGCATGGCTGTTCTTACGCGATGGGACAGTGGAGGGCGCGTCGACGTCAAAGGGAAAATCCGAAAGGGGGACGCCGGGCTTTCTGAATGCGAAATGTGTGCCCAAAATCAGAAGTCAAGAGTGAAATGAGGGAAGGTGGAAAAGATGAAGGAATCGGGATCGACACATCAAAGGGCTCGACCTTGACTTCATGGTCGGCCACTTGCCAGCCATCCTCTACAGATTCAAATGGTGATAGTGATAAGTAATATTAGTCGCAACAGCATTGAGTGAATGCAGAGCCTTATGTAGTTTCCAAAGTTATTTAACCAACATAGCTTAGCTATGACGACGATTGTCATTATGCAAGACCACCAGAAATTATCAACACGTGCAATGCTATCACAGCCTCATCACAGCCAACACTCCCAAAGTACTTAATGGCATGGGAGCGCTGTTCCACCGTCCTCATTCTTATAATGACAGGCCCACATCGTACTTCAAGGTCCTATAAGGCACCACGAACGAAGACACTCCAGCGGCCTCAACGTAAACAAGGCGCGAGCATCACTTCATCAAATCTTGCACTTCATCTCGACCTACTTGAAGGAAGGCTTACAGATACTCTTAAGCTTGCACCGGTGGGACTCCAACAGTCAACGGAGACTGGCCGACTACTCACCGTCGACGACGCACTCTCCTATCTCGATGCAATCAGATCCCATTACCATGACGCTCCGGAAGTCTACCAAGCATTTCTCGATATTATGAAGGATTTTAAAAACCACGTGTGAGTAGATCTTAACAGCTATGTCTTGACCAAATAGAACATCTCAAACTGCTGCCAATTTCGACGCTCAGAATAGATACACCTGGTGTCATACAGCGTGTCACAAGCTTATTTAATGGCCATCCGGATCTCCTAGAAGGGCTCAACGTCTTTTGCCTGTCGGTTATCATATACGGGTGACCCGAAACTTAGACCCCGACAATTGTGCGATAGGATCACTCGGATACGATCGAGGCAGTAGTGTCTCAACAGACTATTCAATCGCATCCTCTCGCACGCAGTCGACGGACTATGGACTCTACTACACAAGAATGGCACTTTCAGAAGACCCCGAAGCCGATATAATGGTTAAATTTGAACTTGATTTGGATTCGTGACCAAGGCACCTTTGTATACTCTTTAATTTTGAAATTCGAGTTTTGACATTGTACTAGACTGCAAGGGTTTACAGGCTACCTGTACATCTGAAGGTAAAACGGAAGAGAGCTCATGGCGATAATGACGACTACAGTCTCCGAATTTTGTCTATGGCTCGATTATCTGGGGCACATTTAGCTGCAATATCAGTGTACGTCCCTACCAGTCTCAGACGCCGGGCATGATATCGTTCATCAGCGAGTTGTAAAGAAACGAAATTAGTAGTGGAACGCACTGTCATAAGTGACCGGTATGTGATTTGCGAGTCGTCCTGAATGATGGAATGGTGCGACATTGCGGAATGCAGGCATGACTAGAAAATATAGAGATATTAGATGTTAGAGAAGTGATCGATAACGAGTCCACGTATTGAAGCCTGCTGAATGCCTCCGTTCTGTATATCTGTTCCTCCCGACGAGAGAACAGCGAAGCGACCTTGAGGCAAAACCTTTCATTTTCATTTTTTAGCAGGTTATGGTCGACCCATCATTGGACGACAGGCGGAGACAGACAAGACAGAATAGCCAATGGCCTGATAATCATTCCCTTTCATAACTGTAGGAATCACGTATAATAGCCGAGTCATGCCTCACAAAGCGAGTTGTATTGGTGAGAAAGTTGCTCCACCCTTTGACTTACTTTCATGGGGAAGTGAGAAAGATCCCATGAGCTCTCAAAGGCTAGCTAACTTGACGAGTCAGCAATCAGGGCACGAACACCAAGCCCCTGGATTACACCATTAGACCAAAATGAATGCTGACAACAAAGATTAGAATACAGAAGGGCACTTGTCGACAGGAAAGGTTTGTACGTCACGTTTGGATAGTAGTATAGTAGTAAATGTCTAGCTCGGAGAGCCACTGCTGTTTCCCCTCGCATCCGCCATTCAAGTATTCGTCGCAGAAGATAAGCCAAAAGACGGTTTCACGTAGCTGGAGTCATCAACTAGATATAAAATGTCAAATAACCCGGCTTGTCAAACAAGATATCTCTCAGAAAAGAGGCAACAAGTATGTGCAAAAGGCTAATGAGGTTGTTGAGATGACGGGTCCGGGATTGGTCGGGCACGCGTAGGCGCGTCACATATTCAATCCCAGACGGCATTTCAAACTCAGACGCCCACATGGTTCACTGATCCAACACGGACGGTATTTTTTGGATGCGTTCAATGCTAGTGATCTAAATTTATGGTATGAATTCGAGGTGCCATCAGTGGAAGTCATCTCAGTAAGTCTTATAGCTGAATTTGATAGCAACGACGGACTAATATGTGCCTTAGGACACGAAATTGAAGTACAATACTGGTCAGTATTGGGCACATTGGTTCATGTAGCCCGTATATGTGTATCTATGCAGATCGGTTATGGTGCTGATGTCCATGTATGCAGGTATCATATCGTCTTGTACCCTCATAGTCTTAAGGTAGCGGACCAGTTGGTTCACGAGCTCCTAGACATAGTTCTGCACTTTTCCGGAGGTACGCTATCCCAATTTCATTCCTGCTAGTGACTGGGATCTCAAGTGTATGTCATGGAGATGTCATGTCCTCTCCAACTTCAGCATCCCCTTTTACGTTAGAAGAGCTACAGAAAGCCTTGACTTTGGCAAAAACGGTGAAGCGTGAGTCTCTGAAATATCAAATTTATAAGTTGACCGATATCCTAAAACATTACGGTAGGTAATACGAACTGCTGGCAGTCTGTCGGAGCTGCAAGCTTAGTATGTAAGTGTTGCGCGTCTACATATTCACCATGAAAATCTCGAATCTTATTCCCATCGCTGTTAGCTCGGCTCATGCACATTTTCGGTATGTAAACTCAAAAGGTATTTGGCGTATAAGCAACCTATTTAAATGGTAATTCAGCTCGCTCAAGGTTCTATAACTACTACGGGAAACGGCATGCTCGCCTTGAGCGCACGGCATCTGTCTTTGTTGATGCCGAGAATGGATTGTCTCGAACATGGTTCATTAAGCTCTCGTCACCACTTCTGTTTTTCATTCCAGACAGCAATCTGAAGTCCTTTCAAAAAGCATATGTCGATACTATTGTTCACAAGTATGACTGGGAGCATATAATGAAGACATTGAATTACGAATGGAAACAAATGGTTCTGCTCGTACGTCATTCGAAATAACGCACCTTGAGCTCTCGATGTTAATGCGTCACTTATTTCACCGAAGGCAACACCGATGCTAAACGTGGATGTTGGATTTCTGTCTGTTCAAGGGGTCGAACCTTTGCAAACGTTTCACAGATCACCGGCTCAGATTTCTATGTATATTTCCATTATCTTCAATGTCGGAAGTATTGCCCTAGGATCCCAGTTAGTGAGACTGCATAAAGGGAGCAACACGTATGATTATGTCAGTCACAAATACTGTCAGGATTTCACCACCGAGTATGCGATTGATGTTGGTGTTATTTAGATAAACTTTCTTGCCAAAGAAAATCATCCCGTAGTAGGCCTGGAGAAGCCCGCTATTCTGTATAGCTTACCATGTGCTCTCGCAATATGGAGGTAAAAATTTCAGTGGTTAATGTACTTGCACAGTTAACAAAGCAGCTACATCCAACAGCATGGTCTCCTTTTTGGTCGGCGTTTTTTTCTTGTGTTTCGAGAGATCCAGCATTGAAGCTCAGACTATTGTTGGAGCAATTGCGGTTATAATAACACTATTCTCTATTGGTACCTGGTCTTCTTGGGACAACGACATAGGCAGCAATTCCACAAATTCATCACAAACCCCAGTAGACTTGACGAATAGCAAGGAAACAAGCACTGAAGGGACTTTACCAAACTCCAAGCTCAACGCTTTCAGCTGTCTTTGGAATATTCCAAGGGTTCTCCAGATACGACATCGATTACAAAAATCTCGCGCACCAGCTGTGTAGTCTTGCCAAGTCATACCAATGTTGGATCCGCTCTTCTTTTGCTACGTCATACAGGTTATGAACGCCGTCAATGTATATAGGTCTTAGACATTTGGACAGAAAGACATTGTATGATATTCCGTTTTCTATCTATTAGATCTTACTGAGGCTGAAGCTATATAATTTAGAGAAGGTCATCATCACTTGACCCATGGCCTTCCTTTTGGAGTAAGGGTAAAGGGATAACTGGATTTGATGGAATAGATCTCTGGATCGACCTTAAATTGACAGTATCTTGATTCACTTCACGATCGTCGCCTGACCTACGGTAGACATTTGCCTATGGCCGGTATAAGCTGGATGAGTGGCTGGAGGCAGTAGACCGTGGATCCTAATGAGGTTTTCAGAAACCTGCCTCGATCATTATGCTGTTCCGTCTCGGACAGCCCTGCTGGACGTTATTTTCAGCAGAAACTCATCTTGTACCAATCGAGGTAATATCGTTGCCTGATGGGGCAGTCATATAAAAGTTTACGGAACTAGACCTTTGAAACCTTGATGCAAGACTCCTATTATATACAATGAGAATATATGCTCAGCAAGCTCCCATTTGCTTTTCTTTGCTTACTGCCACTTCACTCACCCACCATCACTGGTCTGTGACTGATTCTGAAAGGTTTCAGAAATTATAAATATTAAGAACAGTCTCCTAGGGTTCTCTCAACCATTGCATTTGACAAGTTTGATTCAGGGTATGCTATAGCATGTATTCTCACATACATCCAAGAGTAAGTCATCTGTTCTCGTCGCGTGCACGCCATGTCGCTTCTAGGAATGGTTTATCATCATTTCCCATACCTGTGCACCTAATAACCTACGGCAGGCAGAGGTGAGAGAATGAAAGACATATTTACTTCAGTCTTATGAGAAATCTACGCATCTCGTTATGACGCCGTCGTAGTGGTGCAGGGACGTCGTTGGCATGCTAACAGTCTTATGGGGGCAGTGTTGATCAGAACCCGACCTCAGCGTCCAAGATATAGGTTTTGGTATAAAGCGTAAGAGGGTATCGCGAGGGGAGCATATAATTCATTCAAAATACTTTGACACACAAAGTAGACGAAACAGAGAATGGTATACGGGTATCAACGTAATACAAAAAGCAACGAAAAACAAAACAAGGAAAGCATAGACAAAAAAATACAGCGTAGGCGCAGAAAAACAATTTCTGTGTAACAAGAGCAATTATGAAAACTTTATTTGAGCAATCATGTGTAATACCAGCTACTTACCCAACTTCATATTCATCCTCCTAGATTCCTCTTCAACTTCATTTGCTATTACTGTGCCCGCCACTATTGGCCGGATCCGGGATAGTTAGAACCGTTGTTTGGTGGCATAGGATAATAGTGTGCGGATATGGGGTTCCCCGGTGCAGCATAGCTTCCCTGTGCAGGGTATCCACTAGGTGCAGCATAGCCATTATGGGAAGGATAGCCTCCCTGAGGAGGATCAGCATTAGAGGGACCACTTGTTGCAGGATAAGAGCTGGATTGGGGATAGCCACCGCCGGCAGCGGGGCAGCTACTAGGAGGGTAGCCACTAGGAGGATAGCTGTTAGGAGGATAGCCGCTTGGCTGGACATGGCTACTAGCGGTGGTTTGTCCTGGTTGACCGGGTCCATAGTAGCCAGTGGGCTGGGCCCCAGGCGGAGGGTAAGTGCTTGTTGAGGGTGGAAGGTGGGACGGCGGCAATATCGAGCCACCCTTGACGCTAGGCAACACTGGCCCTCGAATTCGTATACTACAGGAAATATTAGCCCGATCGCTGTGTCAATCACATTGCGGACAAAAGAGAACGAACTCCGGCAATTGGGGTCTGACCAGAACAGACGCTCGTCAGTATCGCAGTATAGATCTGTGTAGTATAGATTGCCGAAAGAATCGTACCCTCTGACTGGATCGATTGCAATGCTGGTGGGGGCGACCATTTTTCTGTTCAGGTACGAGTAGAGGCGTAGTTGGATTTGATGAGATCGATTTTAGAACTGTCCTGGAAATAGACTTACTTTGTTGCCGTTGCTAGGCCTTCCATTAACGACTCCTTGGACGACATACTGGACAAAAACAATTTCCGAAGGCAATGGCTGGTTGAATGTGCGGGGGTTGAAAGGAATGAGAAACATTCTACCCCTTTCTTTATATATATCAAAATAGCAGACTGTCCATAAAGGTGACTCACAACGCATCGTAGGAAGTCACCGTCCCTTAGTATTTGTATCCGATCTGCACCGAAACATTGCTTTTTCAGATCCTTTGGCGCTTAGATTTCGCACAAAACAAAAAGACGGGAGAGAATCGCCATTCACTTGGTACTTTGTTCATCTATCTCCATCATGAAATCACTCAGTTGAGCGCTTGATAAGAGATAGATGCATGGTCAACTGACAATTTCATATACCCAAGAAGCGTAGGTCTCTCGTGTAACGTCCCCCACAATCCCCCGTGCCGTCTGCCGTCTGACATTGCTCCCACTCAAGAAGAGCAGTACAACCATATACGGATGGAAGTGGGGTAGAAATTTCCCATGAGCCGAATGCCGAAATAGAGAAAGGGTGGCGGCATTCTTTTCATATCTCATTTGAGTTTAGTTCTCAAAGCCTTCCAACCTGTGTGGCAAGCACACCTGATGGGAGATTCTTGCGAAAAATAGCCTATTCTACTGATTGTTGTAGATAATTTGCACAGTGCCCACTCGTTGCTCGTCCACGAACTTTTTGCTCTTTAGATCCCAATCGTGAGCCGCCTTACTCTTCCACTTTTGTTGCTTGATTGCTATGAAACTCTGAATTGGATCTTCGATAAAGTTCCACTTCCTTGAAAGTAGGAAGTATTGTCCGCGCTGAGCTCAGCTGTATGTGTCCAGCGTGTTCTGCGTGCATTCAAGACGGAGACTCGATTGGTATGGTAGATTTAGTAAATTTCCCATTTTGGATTTACCCTACCTGTTTCTTTTGCGGAGCTCTATGACATACCCTTGACTTTTTCATTGCTGGCCTGAAAAATCGGCTCATTCACTGGCCCATCTGCACTTGAAACGTGTGTATTAGTGCTTCAACATCATTTCCAACTTCGTTGAACTACATAATACACATTAAATTGGAATGAGACTCAATTTTTGAGCCCTGGACTTCTTTAGAATTGTGTATACAAGACAAAATTGGAAATCAACAACACACTGTATTTCTCTGCGAAGCAATCTCTGACGACCTGAGACAACGGAGAATAGCATTAATTAGCGCAGCAAAGTTGCTGAGGCCGAAATCGCGCTGGGATGTGTTAGAAGGAGAGAATGGCCTGGATCTGCTCAGGCTGCTGTGCAAATTGGACGACACTTTACCCGCTTTTGCAGCACACGTATACCACACTCTGAAGGAGTTTGCGCAGGTTGATACATTTCGTCGCCCAGATTCTAGTGGTCTTCAATAGGATGATCGCGCAGGGTTGTAGGCAACACCAGTGTTTCATTACAATCTGTCTCAGGTACCTGCATACATAAGAAATATTACATCCTTTAGTATACCAGTTGTACATACACACCTAAATACAATTAAAACCTGTATAAAATGAATAAGGCACCCTTCTCCTTAACCCAGTGAGATCTATGAACTGCCTACCGGTGTTCAGGACGTCAAACCTGTAAGAGGGCTGGGGGTCCCGTCGAGGCTTGATAGTTGACAGTTCTATCAATCCCCTCGACGGACCGACCGTAAAATCGCCATCCATCCATCCATCCATCCATCAATTCCATCCACGCGAGAGCGAAAAAGCTGTCCCAAGGAGCGTTGTAGGTCTCGGGACCTCACGAGACGCACTCGCCATTAATGCTTCTCGAGCTTTGCGTGCCTCGCGCACATCGTCCCTATTAAATTAGAGCATGTACACCAATCAGTACCAATAGACCAAATGCTGTAAGATCTCTTACGAACATGGTGGCTTCCACAAATTGTTTGTAGATATGCGGTGGCATATTATGATAGCCATGGGGAATGTACACATCGCTGGCGCCGCTCTCTATATAATCCTCCGAGAGTGCCATCCTTGTGTAATATCTTCCGTAGTCTGTCGATTTTGTACGAGATGTTGCGCTGGAGTAATCTATAGACTCGGAAAAAATACTCTGTTGCTCGTTTGAGAGAATATTTTTGGGACTGACCCCGGATTCTGTGGGATTTAATACCAGAAGAATGATGTTGAAGCCATGTACAAGATGAGTGTTGCTATGGATGAGTTCCCCGACACGCCGAATACTGGCTAGCGTATCGATTCTAAAAAGTAAACGAGTACAACGAATATAATCGGAACATTTATCTATATTGAAGTGAATGCTTACACTCACCCTTCTCTCCTGAGCTCTTCCACAATTCCGATGAGTTCTCTGTAAACTTCCAGAGTCACCTTGAATATAAGCTGAGCTACATGCAGCCGTGCCCCTGCTTGAGATGATAATGTCTGGCACCCTAGATTACTATCACTCAGGTCATGTGGGTATAGAGCGATGTTGAAGTCATGTAGGAGATATGGATTGCTCTGGAGGAGGTCCCCGACACGTTGAACGACACCTACTGTGTCAATTCTGGATAATACACAAGCATTAAGATGGGTGTTTGATGAAATGTTTTACTAGTCATGGAACTACTGACTTTTCGTATTTAATATTTGATGCAACATGGGCGAGCATGTTGTAAGCTTCGGGAGTAACCTTGAACTCAATCTTGATTGTAGCCGGCGGGTTATCAGCTTCTGGTAACTGTTGATGTGCTGTAGGAAATCACTGAGTGTATTTCGAAGCTTTTTCGCAGAGAGTATATGAGCTGGGCGACAAGTCCATCGGCGTTGGTTCCTGGGTTTCGAGCGCAATGCCTTGTAGGATCTCGCACTTTTGAATCGAAATGGTCTCATATCCGCACCATTAAGCTTTGAAGCGACGATGAAGGTCCTCAGAGAGTGCGGAGTAGCGAACTTCAAAGTGACGCTGCTATTATTGTACCGATTTTTGGCAGAAGGCTATTCTAGCGGCTGTGCATTGGATAGATATGCAATACAAATACAATGACAGATTATCTGATGAGAAAGTTCCTACTGTACGTACTACATAGCAGTTACATAGCATCTACAGCAGAAGTAGTATGTGGGAAATGTTTCAGGGGTGGTTCTATGTTGGAGGCGGTGTCTAGTCGGCGTTTAATTCCATAATTTGATAGGCGCCCGACGTCGGGTATATAATCTCCCACCAGTTGCTAGTGTACGGTCCAATCTGCCTTGTAATATTTTGTGTGTGTGTACAGCAGGCTTTTGGATTTGTAGGGCGGTTGTAAATGGCCTATAAATGTAAGCCACAGTGGATCTATTAGTGATTTAGAACTGACTTCAACTCTGAACCACTTTCATTGGCCCAAGTTAGAGTCAACCATTCAATTTGATACGTAGATCTCCGGCCCGGCCTGCGGTGTCTCCAGCTCCAGTGATGATCCCATTCTTCTGTAGTAGTAGAGTCCATAGTCCGTTGACTGCGTACGAGACGACGCGATAGAACATGGCTCCGAAAGGTCGGATGTTAGGACAGAGCTTTGTGTCGAATGTCGGGAGACTCCAGCGACGTCGTCTGTTGACTGCTTGCAAGACCACGGTACCGAACGTTCAGATATTTTGACAGAGTTTGGAAGTGATGTTTTCGAATTCTCGGAAACTTCGACGGGTATACTCGACGAAAGATTGCTGCTTCCTAAGTCGAGTTCAAGTAATTGAGGGCTGGCGGAGGTGGTTGGTGACAGACTGTGGCTGCGTAAGTCAACTTGTGGTGGAGATATTACGGCGTCCACCGTGTCGTCTTCTATTAATTGAAATGATTGTCTAATGCTAGCTTTATCATATCCCCTGGGTACTATCAGTCCTAGAATAAGGCGTTGATAGTCGTTGACAAGACCTCGGACGCGTTTAATGACTGCTACTGTCAATACGATCCTGTTTAATGAACTAGTTAGACACAATGAACGCTAATGGGGTCAGGTACTCACACTCCACTCATGCAGGCCCTGAAAATCTCGCACAATTTCATGTAAATACGGTGCGCCGGTGTATAAGAAGTCCGTTTCTTGACTTCGTCGAGATTTAGTTCATGGGGGACATTGAGCGATTGTCTGATTTCCAGTCCTGTCGTCCGTTGCTTGACAGGGTCAAGCTTGACGTATTTCGGGCATCGTCGTTTGAAGAGGTTGAGATGGTGAGATGGGAGGGATGGGGACGAGGATGACAATAATGTAGTGCCTGCTGCACATTTCTGTCCTGGCGTATTGGGAGTCATCTTTCAGTGGGATGCTTTGTTAGATTTGTATTCTGAAGCGGACTCCGATATTCAAGTTGTCTGAACCTTCAGACTAACACCACTAGTGGGGTAAGAGTACAGTAGTGAGGCGGTGACAGAGCAGTTTTAAGTCTCAGGATAACAATAAGAATAACTTATTGTCGGCTGTGTATAAGAGGGTTTTCACCTGCCTGTACAAGTTATTTGGACTAAATGGGTCGGCTTACGGTACTTCAAGTCGACCGTGAAAATCGGGTATACTCACTTTCACAGCACGTGTGATATCCACATTGTGGCGGCTTGCTATTTGCGTGAGTATGCCTGTGGCCGATAGTCCAGGCAGACACTTCTCGGACGCGGATGGGCTCAGAGTTTGGAATATGAGCAGAAAAATATGCTTTCATGTAGATTGCTGAACATTTAACACTGGTAATGACTCCAGAGTCGAGACAGGATGATACTAGGTATTGACACCGCAGAAGGAGACACGGGAGGGATTATAAGCTCCAGCTTAAGCTTGCACCTTGCGGCTATGGAATTTTAGGAAAATAGACAGATCAGGACGACCCAGGTGAACGACCTGCGTGGGCTGGACGACCTTCAAGTTCAATAAAGTTCTATGTCGTTGTTATTCCCCGGGGGCCATAGGTCTTGGTCAACCCTGGCACTGCGATATGGCCATTAGGCCGCGAGCATAATTCATCTTCTTTCTCTTTCTCATCCTCATCTGGAACATGTGTATTAGTGCTTCAACGTCATTTCCAACTTCGTTGAACTACATAATACACATTAAAATGGAATGAGACTGAATTTCTGAACGCTGGACTTCTTTAGAATTATGTATACAAGACAAAATTGGAAATCAATCAATTCCATCCATGCGAGAGCGACAAACCCGTCCCAAGGAGCGTTGTAGGTCTCGGGACCTGACGAGATGCACTCGCCATTAATGCTTCTCGAGCTTTGCGTGCCTCGCGCTCATCGTCCCTATCACACTGTGAGCATGTACACCAATCAGTACCAATAGATCAAATACTATCAAATCCCTTACGAACATGGTGGCTTCCACAAATTGTTTGTAGATATGCGGCGAAATATCGTGATAGCCACGGGGAATGTTCACATCACTGGCGCCATTCTCTAGATAATCCTCTGAGAGTGCCATCCTTGTGTAACATCTTCCGTAGTCCGTCGATTTTGTACGAGATGTTGCGTTGGAGTAGTCTATAGATTCGGAGAAAACACTCTGTTGCTCGTCTGGGAGAATATTTTTGGGTCTGACCCCGGATGCTGCCGGTTCTGATACCGGAAGAGCGATGTCGAAGCCTCGTACAAGATGAGCGTTGCTATGGACGAGTTTCCCGACATACTGAATGGTGGCTGGAGTATCGATTCTGAAAGTAGATGAAACGATCGGGACCTTTATCTATATTGAAGTGAATGCTTACACTCACCCTTCTCTCCTGAGCTCTTTCACAATTCCGATGAGTTCTCCGTAAACTTCTAGAGTCACCTTGAATATAAGCTGAGCTACATGCAGCTGTACCCCTGCTTGAGATGATAATGTCTGGCACCCTAGATTACCATCACTCAGGTCATTTGGGTATAGAGCGATGTTGAAGCCATGCAGGAGATGTGGATTGCTCTGGAGGAGGCCCCCGATGCGTTGAACGACATCTACTGTGTCAATTCTGGATAATAAACCAGCAATAATATGGGTGTTTGATGAAATTCATTGCTAGTCATAGAACTACTGACTTTTCGTATTTAATATTTGATGCAACGTGGGCAAGCATGTTGTAAACTTCGGGAGTAATCTTGAACCCAATCTTGATTGTAGCCAGCGGGTTATCGGCGTTTGGCGACTGTTGATGTGCTGCAGGGCGATCATTGAGTGTATTTCGAAGCTTTTTGCAGAGAGTATATGAGCTGCGCGACGAGTCCGCCGGAGTTGGTTCCTGGGTTTCGAGCGTGATGCCTGGTAGGATCTCGTACTGTTGAATCGAAATGGCCTCATATCCGCACCATTAAGCTTTGAAGCGACGATGAAGGTCCTCAGAGAGAGCAGAGTAGCGAACTTCAAAGTGACGCTGCTATTATCGTACCTTTTTTGGCAGAAGGCTATTCCAGCGGCTGTGCACTGGACATACATGCCATACAAATACAATAATAGATTATCTGATGAGAAAATTCCTACTTTACGTACTACATAGCAGTTACATAGTATCTGCAGCAGAAGTAGTATGTGGGAAATGTTTTCAGAGGTGGTTCTGTGTTGGAGGCGGAGTCTAATCGGCGTTTAATTCCATAATTTGATAGGCGCCCGACGTCGGGTATATAACCTCCCGCCAGTTGCTAATGTACGATCCAATCTGGCTTGTGATATTTGTAATGCGCAGCAGGTTTGGAGTTGTGGAGCTGTTGTAAATGGCCTATAAATGTAAGCTGCAGTGGATCTATTAGTGATTTATAACCGACTCCAATTCTGAACCGCTTTCACTGGCCTAAGTACGTGGTTGAGGTCATCCATTCGATTTGATACGTAGATCTTCGGCCTCGGCCTGCAGTATCTCCAGCTCCAGTGATAATGCCATTCTTCTGTAGTATAGTCCATAGTCCGTTGACTGCGAACGAGACGATGCGACAGAGTATGGCTCCGAAAGCTGGGATGATACGACAGAGGGTGGCTCCGAACGTTGGGAGACTCCAAGGTCTGTTGACTGTGTGCAAGTCGACATGTCAGAGTATGATGCCTCCGAAGTGTGGGGTGTTTGATTCGAAAGTCCTGGTCTGACTGGGCTTGGCATCGGGTCCTTGGAAACTCCGGCAGATAAGTCCAGCAAAAGACTGTTGCTTCCGCTTGCTAGATCGGGTTGTGATAAGGGGACGGCAAAGTTGTCTGATGAAAGACTGTCGCTGTCTAGATCGGCTTGTGGTAGGGATACGACATCCGTCGTGGCGTCTTCTACTAGTTGGACCAACTGTCCAATGCTAACTGTATGTTGTCCCTGGCGTAACAAAGCGCTGAATACTCGTTTCAGGCGCCGATAGTCGTTGAAAAGAGCTCCAATGCGCTGGACGACTACTACTGTCATGTCGATCCTAATTAATGAACTAAGTTAGACATGCCAACCGCCCACAAATTAAGCACTCACATTTCACTTTTTAAGATCCTAATAATCTCGAGTAATTTCATGTAAATACGGCGCGGTATATAAAAAGTCTGTTTCTTGACTTCATCGAAATCGTATAATTCGTCAGGGAGATTGTGTGGTTGACTAGTTTCTTGCCCTGCCGTCCCGTTCCATGGAGGGTCGGGCAGGCTGACGTACCGTAACTCTGAGGCTGATCCTCTAAAGAGGCTGAGTTGGGGAGATGATGGGAAAGATGAGGATGACGTAGTGCGTGCTACACATATGCGTACTGGGGGCTTGAATGTCATCTGGAAGTGTGGTGCCTTGGCAGATTCAGTTATTCAACGTGGACTTCGATATCGTTTGGTTCACTTGAATTGACGCTGCTGGTTGGACAATTTAAAGGTCAGAGGGTTGGGTCTTGTTATGACGTCCTGCTGCGGGATGGCTCTTAAGTCTTGGACCCGGTCGGGGCAATCTCGCTTGTTAAAAGAGTTTCTTGTGGGCTGTGTAGCACCGCAAGTTTCACAAATAGTTTTCCAAGTGAAAAAAGTGGCTAAAAGGAAGATCACTGCAAGCTCCCATCACTGTGCCTATGTGGGGAAGAGCCTGGACTCGTTTTCTTTTAAATAGGCTTTATATAGAAATTAAGACTTGACAGATGACGATTGATAGCGCCTTATCTTATTGAACGTGCAGAGACTCCGACGTAAAAAGACCAAGGTACAACGGTATTTTGGCGCCAGTCAACCTACGGCAGTGTTGCCAATGACTCAGGTTAGACACGGTCAGTCGAATGGTCAGTCGATAGGGAGGTTCAAAATAAAACGCTGTGACGTCAATGCGACATAGCCAACTAGACTCGGAGGTCGTACCTACATAGTAGCAGAAGGACTTTCATGATGATGCAAGCTCGATCAGTACGGGGAAGCTTTTGGGAAGATACAACTGCCAAAAAGGACCGACACTGGACGCGACTCACACACGGGATGTGCATTGGTGAAAGCAGAACGCCAGCCAGCTTGAACTAGCGGCGGTGGAAGTTACAGTCAGAAAACAAACAAGCGACGATCCTTGTGCAAAGGTGGATGACCCAACAATCAGGTCGATGACTCAGCAACGTCATTGTTATTCCCCAGGGTCAGCCAATAGAGAGTTCAAAATAAATCGTTGTGACGTCAGTGCGACATAGCCAACTAGAACATTATGTTTGTGCGCTACGGCCAGGTCGGAAGTCCGCAGAGAGATTCGAAGGTCATACCTACATAAATAGTAGCAGAAGGACTTTCATGATGACGCGAGCTCGATCAGTACGGAGAAGCTTTAGGGAAGATACAACTGCTAAGAAAGGACTACCGGCACTGGAAGCGACTCAAGACAGATAGATACTAGATTTTGATACCGGAGAAGAACACACGGGATGTGCATTGGTGAGGACAAAGCGTCAGCCAGCTTGAACTAGCGGCGGTGGAAGTTACAGTCGGAAAACAAACAATGACGGTCCTTGTGCAAGGTTGATGACTCAGCAACGAAGTTCTTTGTTATTGTTATTCCCCAGGGCCATATGTAGGTCTTAGTTGTCTCATGTCACGCAGTCAGCCCTGGCACTGCGATATGGCCATGAGGCCGAGGCGATTGGCGAGCATAATTCCATATCACATCATCGACAGCACATCTTCTTTCTCTTTCTCATCCTCATCTATCATCGAGTACGACTATACGCGCATCGTCTTTCTCGTCTTTGTCTTGTCTTCTCTGCACTGCATTATTAGTACTCTTGTATATCAGCATCGGTGTTTGGAACTTTTGACATTCGAAACTGAACTTGTCGAGATTCGAAGAGACATCCGCATTACCCGCACACGACACGAGCCACGACGACCCTTTTTTTTTAAACGTGCATCCATCGAACCTCTCACTGAAGTCCAGTGCGCAACGACCGACTTTCAACGTCAAAACCCCAGCATTTTCGACACTCGCAGCTTGCGACTTTCTTTGAGACTAAAACAAGCCTTTTGCCAACCCTGAGAGAAGGAGAAACAGAAACAAGGACAAGAATCTTTTGTTTTTATCATCATCAACATGTCTACGAACTGCAAGAAACGCCTGATCCGTGATTTCAAGAGGCTTTCGTCGGACCCGCCAGGTGGGATATCGGGCAGCCCGCTGCCTGACAACATCATGCTCTGGAACGCAGTCATCTTCGGACCAGGTCCGTCATCTCTATCCTACCCTATCCCATGACAAACCCCGCTCAATAGCCCAATGCTAACGCACTCCCTCTTTCTCAAACCCCACACATACAGGCGACACCCCGTTCGAAGACGGCACATTCAAGCTCCTGCTCACATTCGACGAGTCCTACCCGAACAAGCCGCCCACCGTGAAGTTCCTCTCGCGGATGTTCCACCCGAACGTGTACGCGAACGGCGAGCTGTGCCTCGACATCCTGCAGAACCGGTGGTCGCCCACGTACGACGTCGCCGCGATACTCACGAGCATACAGAGTCTGCTGCATGACCCGAACCCGAACAGCCCGGCGAACGCGGAGGCGGCGCAGCTGTATAGGGAGAATATGAAGGAGTATGTGAGGAGGGTGAAGGTGACGGTGGAGGAGAGTTGGCTGGATCCGGAGGAGGGGGATTAGGGGGCGTTGAGGAGGGGGAGGAGGGTGCGGAGGAGGAGGAGGGAGGGCAGGGGGAGGGAGAGCCGATGGAGGTGCTGGAGCGCGGCGGGGGTAGTGAGCAGGTTTGAGAAGGTGATTGGGATGGGATGGGCCGGAGGGGGTTCTCTCGCCTTTTGAAGGACATTATTCTTCTTTTCTTCGGGAATCAGTACGAGTTTCTTTTGATCTTTTTCTTTCCGAGGTCAAACATATTGTCTCTTCTTTCTCTTTCTCTTTGTTACACCTTTTGTGCCATCACTTCATTTTTCGCCTTCTTTTTCTTCTCAATCATCATCATTCATATTCGACCATCTTCCATTCATCCTCGTTTTTTCCTTCTTTCCTTTTTTCATTAACCCTCTTCTCTTTCTCTTCACTTCTCGCTTCTCCTCGCTCCCTCCTCCCCTCTCTCCGACTACCCGCTTCATTATCGAAATGTACCATCCCTTTTATCCTTTTACTTACAACAACACCAACACAGCAATGACTCTTCGTTTCTACAATAATTCCTATCATCATCATCCATATTCATCCATCCATTTTTGTTCATCCGTCCGTGGCATTCCATTCCATCGTCGTCCGAGCCCGTTCGTTAATATATACCCCGTCACCCAGATTCCACACGCCCACGCTTCCACGCTTCCATGAACCATTCCATCAATATCATCAGTGTCAGTTTTGAGTTGTTATTGCTATTCACTTATAATTGCTGTCAATTGTCGACATCAATTACTGAGAGTATCAGCATCAGTATCAGCCGTCATGCACAGCAACAGGAACAGTATCAGCAGCGCTGGATGTCATCGACCGTGTGCCGTGGGTCGCCGGTGGGGGTGTTGATGATGTCGGGGTCGTCGTGTAGTTGATTGACTACTCGGTGTATTTCATATTTTTATGATTTTGTGCGTGTTTAATGATAATCATAAGTGTGTTTGCGGGGTCTGCTATTACTAAATGTGTTACTGGCTTGGCTTGGACTACTTACTTGCTAGGCTAGGCTGGTGTTGATGTTGGTGTTAGTGGTTGGTGCTGTGCGGGTTGCGACTGGAGTATCTGCAATGCACTGTTTGACGTTAATTTGCTGGTCACCATTTCCCTGGTCCTGAGCTCCTGACTCATGGGCTAGTGTCATTTCTTTGCGTTTTGCTTTGCGGGTGACTTTTGTGACTATGGTGATGATGGGAGTGGTAATGGTCGTACATACAGCATGCTATCCAATGTGCTTAGCCTTGGCAATGACATTGGAAGTAGGCGTTTGTTTGTGGTTAAGTCGCGGGTCGCGAGTCTAGTCATGATCATGGGATAGGGGCGATGTTATTAATGTAAGTAGCTGCTCTCTGCTCTCTCTTCTCTGCTCTCAGTCGTCGGCTAAGAACTTGGAGAAGATGAGGTGATGTCGTCGATCATTAGCAGGCGATGATCGTCTACTTTGGTTAGTTTAGTTAGTTTAGGTTAGTCTGGACTTGTTTAGCGCTAGCGCTGGGTGCTCTGTAGCGGAATTGAAGATAGGGTAATTTGAATACGAGGGAGGTGAGGTGGTGGTGGGCTGCCAAGGTGCGACTAAGTTCGCGGTTTAATTCATTTTCGTTTTCGTTTTCATTGGACTGGTATAATTATGGTGCGTAGCTGGATAAGGCCTGCAATATAATTACGCGCTTGACGATTGGATGGAGGATATTGGAGTAGTATTATTTACTTGCAACTCGGCGCGGTTGTCGTGGATCCTCTCCGTCGGCACCGTACCATGCCTTCCTTCATCGGACGGACTCGCTCGCGTCAACTCTGAACGCCTGTCAATCTCAAATCTCTGTCAGTGTTACAGGTTATTTACTTTCCTCGAGGTCGGCTCGGGGTCAATGTCACTTGTTCAGGATAATTCAAGCTTTAATTGCTATTTGCTCGGGCACCTCGCACTCTCCTCCACTCTGTGCCCGAGCGCGACGCGCATGGATGGTTGGATGGATGGGAGGGTATTTGAAATTGGTGGACGTGCCGGTGGGTGGGTGACAGCGATGACGTCGTTTTTTTAATTATTCGGTGAGTGGGTGGAAGTAGAGGAAAGTCCGGCGGCTGAGCTGTCGTCTGCCAGCCAATTCACCGAGGCCTCGAGGATTATATGTCGAGCAGATTTTTGATAGCCTGAGCCTGAGAGCCTCGCTCACGCACGGTGTTTATGTTATAGTTATGTTATGTTAGTCGCGTATGTCTGTTGTTATGATTATGTTGATTTATGGGAATGGGATTCGCGAAATGCATGCACGAAGGATACCCCACCGGGATGGCACACTGGCGACGACGCGCGCCGCTTAGGGTACTTCTGGACTTCTTTCGAATTCGCTGTGACTCTGACACTCTGCTTGCTCAGTAATGTTCAGTAATCCGACAAGGAGGCCGCGTTTGTGGTTAAATCTGGATTGGATCAGTTTTGGAGGGAAAACACGGTAGGTAAGTAAGCGCTGACTATTATACGGGGATTTGGGATGAAATGGAGTGTATTATGTTATGTTATGTTATTTAGGGCTTCTGAGTTCTGCTTGGGCCTTGCCCTTGAGATTCGAGAAGACTGGTGCTAGTGCCCCTGGGTCAGGGGCGTAGTGATGGAGTTGGTTAATTGTTGCGTTTAGGACGTTGGGCATGTGTATCACAGTATAGCATATGAAGAACTCTGAAGCTCACGGATAAGAAAGGAGGTTAGCCGTAGCTTGGTAGCAATGATCAGGATTGAGGCTACTACTAGGTTAAATTTAGACGTGTGCTATGCGTTGAAGTATAGTATTGACGGTCGTTGGATGGGTTATGTACATAGTAGCTGGCTTGGCGTTTCACACTGGCTTCTAGCATGGGCTGGGATATTGGGAGAGGATATGTGTCTGTAGAACTCTGGTCCTTTCTCATGATGTGTGTATTTTTGTGTGTCGGAGAGATACGGTGCGTCGCGGAGGGTTTGGAGAGAGGGATGACAAGAGGCGCGGGAGGAATTGAAAGTCCGCTGGACTCCTGACACCGTGTGATTGTTCTGCGGAAATACGCTGTTGGTGGGGATTCTGCGGTGGGTGGTGGTGGTGGTGGTGGTGTGGTGTGTGCTGGTGGGGGGATGAGTGATATGGGCTGGGGAACGGGGACAACGATGAAGAGGGGATATTAGTCGTGACCAGTGACAGTGACTCGCATGTCCAGTCCGATGAGGATCGGTTGAATTGTTCCGTAACAACGTCCGTGCTAAAAATTTATTCGGGAGATAAGAGACCCCCTTGTGTTGTTTATAAAAGCAAACAAGTTGATTTTTGTCCTTCTCTTCTTTATCCCTTTCTCCTCCTCATCTCATACTCCCCCATCCTTGCTACTATCTTCGACTAGACACCGGCCAGCAGCTGCTGCGGACACACAGCGATGAGCAACGTCGAGAAAGAGCCTGGTCCTCAAGCTCCCTCCCCCTCCCCCCCAACATGCAGAGCCCGAGAAAAGAAAAAGAGAGTATAAAGATTTCGGTCATGAAGAGGAGGGTCCTACTCGTATGTTGCTCTTTTTTTCGTTGTTGCCGTGGACTTACAGTATTGATTTTGTAAAGGCGCCTTGGTCGATATGGACACTGTACGCTCTCCCGGTTTCTCCCTGCCCTGCCTGCGTGTCGCTCAATTTTCACCCCACAGATCGAACTAAAGGCTGAGGATCTCTACGACAAGGAAAAAGTAGACTTGGAGACCATCGTCATCGACGACGTCTTCAAGCTCCTCCAGTGCGACGAGAACGGTCTCTCAGAGGAAGAGGCCCTCCGTCGTCTTGAACTCTTCGGTCCCAACAAGCTAGAGGTTGATGAGCAGAACGCGTTCCTCCAAGTACGAACTTTTTGCCCCTTCTCGTTATCTCGCTTACTTACCTCGGTCCCAGTTCTTGTCCTTCATGTGGAATCCTCTATCATGGGTCATGGAAGCTGCTGCCCTCGTCGCCATCGTCCTCTCCAACGGTCAAGGCCAGCCCCCGGATTGGCCCGATTTCGTCGGTATCGTCCTCCTGCTTTTCATCAACTCCGCCATCGGTTTCTACGAAGAACGCAATGCTGGTAACGCTGTCAAGGCCCTCATGGACTCTCTCGCGCCCAAGGCCAAAGTTAAGCGCGCCGGCAACTGGTCAGAAATCGAATCCGCCACCCTCGTCCCTGGTGATATGATCTCCTTCAAGATTGGTGACATCGTCCCTGCCGATTGTCGTCTCACAGAGGCCATCAACGTCTCCATCGATCAGGCTGCTCTTACTGGAGAGTCTCTTCCCCAGTCCAAGAAAAACGGCGACCAATGTTTCTCGTCAGTTTTGTTCTTTTATAAATTGAAAATTTCACTTATTCTTTTTTCTCAGTGGCTCCACCTGTAAGCAGGGTGAAGCCGAGGGTGTTGTCATCTCCACCGGTTCCAACACTTTCTTCGGTCGCGCTGCCTCCCTCGTCGGACAAGACGACGACACCACCGGTCACTTGCAAAAGATTCTCGCTCAAATCGGTTCTTTCTGCCTCATCACCATCGGTATCTTCGTCCTCGCCGAGATCTTCTGCCTGTACGCTGGCTTCAGGTACGGCTACCGCCGCGGTCTCGACAACATCCTCGTCCTCCTTATCGGTGGTATTCCCATTGCCATGCCCACCGTCCTCTCCGTCACCCTCGCCGTCGGCGCCCAGCAGCTCGCCAAGTACAAGGCCATTGTCACTCGCATTACCGCCATTGAGGAGCTCGCTGGTGTCACCATCCTGTGCTCAGACAAGACCGGAACCCTCACCACCAACAAGCTCACTATTGATCGCAACACCATCCAGACCTACGGCCCCTTCTCCGCCGAGGACGTCATCCTCCTCGCTGCGTATGCCTCGAGGACGGAGAACCAGGATGCCATCGATGCGTCTGTTGTCCAGGCTATTGGTGACCCCACCCGTGCCCGTGCTGGTATCAAGCTCCTCGATTTCAAGCCTTTCAACCCCGTCGATAAGCGTACCGAGATCACCTACCGCGAGGAGGCCACCGGCAAGCTCAAGCGCGTCACCAAGGGCATGACCGGCATCATCATCGAGCTGTGCACGCGCAACAAGACCGAGGAGATCGAGAACAGGCTGGAGAAGGACGTCGAGGAGTACGCGACGCGCGGCCTGCGCGCGCTCGCTGTCGCCTTCGAGGAGGTCGACGGCGACGACTTCGAGGCGGAGGGCAACGGCTTCGAGCTCATCGGCCTCCCTCGCCATCTACGACCCCCGCGCGACGACACCAAGCAGACGATCGACGACGCCGTCGCGCTCGGCGTGCGCGTCAAGATGGTCACGGGCGACCAGCTCGCCATCGCGAAGGAGACCGGCCGCCGTCTGGGGCTGGGCGACCACATGTACCCGGCCAAGGTGCTGAAGGACGGCCCGGCGCCCGGCAGCAAGCACGCGTCGCTCGACGAGATGATCATGGACGCGGACGGCTTCGCGGGCGTGTTCCCGGAGCACAAGTACGAGATTGTCAAAAGGCTCCAGGGGCTCGGCCATCTGTGTGCGATGACGGGTGATGGCGCGAACGACGCGCCCGCGCTGTCGCGTGCGAATGTGGGTATTGCGGTCGAAGGTGCGACGGACGCGGCGCGCGGCGCAGCCGATATTGTGCTCACGGAACCCGGTCTTTCGACTATTGCACGCAATCCGCCAGTCGCGCGTTATCTTCCAGCGCATGCGCAACTACTCGATCTACGCGTGCGGTCACCATCCGTATTGTTGTGTGCTTCGCGATTCTTGCTTTTACGTACAAGTTTGATTTCCCGCCGTTTATGATTCTGATTATTGCGCTGTTGAATGATGGCACGATCATGACGCTGTCCGTGGATCGGGTGCTCCCGAGCATGACGCCGGATAGCTGGGACCTCGCGGAGATCTTCTCGTATGCGGTTGCGTATGGTATCTATCTGACTGCTTCTACGTGAGTCTTTGCCTTCTCTTCTCTCCGTCTTCATGTGTTGAGCTCATCTTGTTTTTCTATTTTTATTTTTAGCATTGCCCTCGTGTGCATCATCAAAGAAACGACCTTCTTCCAAGACTCGTTCGGCGTCTCTCTCGACACCGACTTCCCGATCGCCTCGAACGACCCGCAGCTGCACATGGTCATCTACCTGCAGGTCGCCATCATCTCGCAGGCCCTGATCTTCGTCACGCGCTCGCACTCGTTCTTCTTCATGGAGCGCCCCTCGAGCGCGCTCATGATCGCCTTCTGTATTGCGCAGCTCATCTCGTCGATCATTGCCGCGTATGGTGACTGGGGCTTCACGAAGATCAAGGCGATTAGCGGAGGCTGGATTGGGATTGTGTGGGTTTGGGTACGTGGTCTTTTCTTCCTCTTTCGTTGACGTGTGTGTTGACCTTGACTGCCCGCGCAGAACATCGTGTGGTTCATCCCGCTCGACTGGATCAAATTCGCCATGAAAGCGACCGTCATCAAGCGCCTGCGCCAGCGCCACGAGGCCAAGGCCGTGCAGGACGCCGCGACGGGCGTGCCGATGACGCGCACGCAGTCGCGCGCGGCGTCGATCCACGAGTCGCTGTACTCGAACCGCGTGAGCTTCATCAAGCGCGCGGCGCGCAAGGTCGGCTTCGGGCAGAAGATCTCGATGAAGCCCGAGGAGCTGCAGCGGTTCAGCAGCATCCAGGCGCAGCGCGTGGGCGCGACGCTGGCGCGGAATCCGAGTCGGACTGCTGCGTGAGCGTGAAGAAGCAAAAAGAAGTTAGAAGTTCCAATATCAATATCCCCCGCCGCCCGCCACTGCCCTCTCCATATTCCCCATTTCTGCCTCTCCATATTCCGCCCCTTTCCTCCTCCTCCTCCCGCCTACACCACACACACACGCTCCATCCCCTTCCTCCCTTTTACCCCATACCTTTTTCTTGCTACTTTAATTGTTATTCCATTCATCCCATTTCGTTTTCCCTGTCATGGTTTCTTCTCTTCGTTTCTCTGTTATTTTCATGTCCTTTATTACGCAGCATGTAAAGAGGGGGTGGGAGAGACTCCTTTTTTATTTTTGGTTTTGGCTTTGGTTTCTTTGGAGAGGGAGGGTGGGGGAGTTATTAGGCTAATAGATCGGAGTGGAGCTCTCTCTCAGATTTGGACAAGATCCGAGAACGAGAACGAGAACGAAAGAACGCTGCGAGAAAAACGAGAAACCCTACGCTACGAGAGTCG
>JAJIRX010000630.1:0-47160 GCA_023853785.1 Psilocybe azurescens
GAAAAACTAGTCATGTCCTGGTGTAAAGAAAAAGCATCAGAACGTTGGGAAAAGCGGTTCGTATCGCGAGCCGCAGAGCACAACGAAAGTGTTCTTGTACTTAAAACCAGATACGACGAAGTATGGAATTGGTTCTCAGCTGCCGAACTTGGTAAAGCTGTTGCAGTACTGGTCAGAGTGGTATACCAGCGCTGAGAATGGAGATTACTCAATCTCCGCATCCAGACCCTTATCAAAACCTAGTGGCGATGAGGTGCATGGACTCGATGATGTTAAGCCGGACCTGTTCGCAGTGATCCCGGTTGACGGAGAAGACATGTACGTACCAGACCTACGGAAGATAGGACTACTCGGAAGTCGTTGGATTGTGTCCCGGAAACGTAACACAAATCTCTTCATTACCTTGCAAATGTACGGAAGAAAACAGTTTTCGTAAACTGGATGAAAACATCGCCGAACAAGGTGGTGTCGTTCCTTTGATTCAAGAGCGTTAATAAAGATTATCAATCTGATTCGGTAAAAGCTATTGAACAGAACATTGCAGCAAGCGACAACGAGATAATACTACATCGACGATCGCGGTCTCCAGACCGGGAACATCCAGAATGGCAGAAGCTCAAGCGAATAATCGATGAAATAATTTCTGAGCTTTAGCGTCCATACAAACCCCAAACCGTATGTAATTATTAAATGCTATAGAGTGACTCACATCAACTCACAAGCACACTTTGATTCGTAATAGCCAAACCCAACCCAACCCAAACCCAAACCGAACTTACCCAAACAGGTAATACTAACAGTTACCTTATTAGGGAAGGATACCGCTATTCGCATCGACGGTTGAATTGTCGAAACGTCTCGATCGAGTATCTCGGATCTTACCCAGCAAGCACCGCTGGTTTAGTAAGCAACGCCCAACACCTAGGTTAGTAAGCGCCGAACACGGCCTTTACCGCCCGGATTAGTAGGTTCGAACCCAGAAACTTGGCCTTGTACAAAGTAGGTCAACCCGGGCCGGACTCGTCTTCGGACTTGGCGGGCAGCGTTAGTAGTATGAATAGACTGCTATTATTGCAGAAGTCTATGGTCTATTCTCGACCTGGTTGGTAAGCTATTACTCGGATATGACTAACGTTTAGTCAGAAACACTAGATCGGAGCAACTCTAGTCCACCGATTCATAATCAAAGTGACTCGATAACTAATCATCCACGATATTATTGGAAACGAGCTTGATCAGCTCTATTGTAATTAGTCAGTAAGACCTCTGACGTTCCCGTTTTAGGACGAGAAAGATTACAAAGGTAATACAAAACGATTAGGAATCGATGGTCGATTCGCTAAGAATAGGCGCTTAGCTTAGTAAACACGCGCTTATTTTAGGAGCATATAGTAATATTCCTTACGTACGATAGCTACTGATGAGTCTATAAAGACGAAATGGCTACTTTGGATAACCCTCCAAAGCTATTTAGCCTGTACGCCCCACACTCATAGTGTAACACACAGCCTTTGCATTGATTTGCGCCCCCCCTCACCCCAGGCTGTATCCGGTTGGGGGCGAGGAGGGTGAGAAGGGGGCAGAGGGGATGCAGGAGTATAGTTTGCCGCTAAGCACTGCTAAGGAGATGAAGGGAGGCTAGGCATAATCCCATTATACGCTTCAGGTGTGCCTTCTTCCCTTCCTGCGAACTCGAACGGATGTGTATGCTAATGTCATCGCTGACGCAACCTAGAGCGAAATATCAGCCATCTGACGCGCTCGTCAGCGCTTCTGGCGGCAGTACCTCACGCAGTACAACACGGACAACATGTGCGCGCTATCCTACCTCGAGCTGTGCACGATGCTCGACTCACTCGGGTCCACGCTCACCCGGCCACCGTGACCTTGTTCTTCACGCTGCTATGGGAAGCGCCCGCTTGAGGACGAGATTAGCATCGAACAGGCGGTCATGTGTTTGGAGCAGGATCTTGGGCACCCAGAGGATGAGAAGCAAGCGCTTTTAGTAGGAGTAGGGACGCGAGAGAAGGAGAGGATGAAGAGATCTCGACGAAGCGCGGTGCCGTCTATTGTGGGTGCCCTTGGGCCGCGAGGGGGAGGAGGTCGCGTTGGAGCTGGGTAAATTGGACTTTGAAAAGTGGTTCCACCATGCATTATCAAAGAAGGCCACCTCCAAAGATTCCAACCCCGTTGAACGCGTCATAAACGCCGAGAACTGCCCACTATGCCACCGCCTGCGGCTCAAATCGAAAAGCGGAGATGGACATTGTCACGCACCTCGCGGTGTGCGCGTCGAGGACTGGAACAAGGTAGACAATATTGTGGCCGATTTTGTCACAGCGAGTCAGGCGCAGAGGAAATGGTATGCGAAGGTGCTTGGGAGGAGAGGAGGGGATTATAGGATTGGGGCGGTGAGTTTTTTGTTTTATTTTTTTGGTAGTTGGGAAGTCGTGTGGACGCGTGGATACAAAAGTACAAATTTGACTGTATACAGGTGCGGGTGTAATGGGATGGGATCGATATGTTGAGAAGTCTAATTTTGGTTTGTCACGATGCTGGAGTAATTTCGTCTAGTATCATCTCGTTGGCTTGAGCAGTGGCGTGTTTGTCTTGATGTTGTGGGTCCTAGATGCTGTGTTCTGACGCTTTCCAGGCTGAGACAGAACGAGAGTTCTACATTGCCATTTTCTATATTATCAGCTGCACTCGATAGGTCTGTTGTTAGCTTCCGTTCTTCTTGGGCACTTATTTGTTGGACTGGCGATATAATGTGCTGATACGCTGGTTTCAATATACCCCGATTTGAAGGAACTGGAGACAATACGGGTCAGATATGGCTCAACATCATCGACTCAGACATATCAATGGTCATAGGGGATCGCCATTCACGAACAGGGTGCCGACGTATCCAATGATCTCTAGAGATAGTGGTGTCGCAACTCTGTTCTTGATTTCCTATCCTCTAGTAGTAGTATAGACCTACTTGTCTCACTTAACACAATATCCCCATCCCCATTCATCCCCACTCCACTCAAATTCATGTCCCTTTATTATCGTCTCACTCCCTGTCCTTGATTTCATAGATGAGATACGGCTTAAGTATAAGTCGTGCACCATCTTTGCTCCATATCTCTTCTTCCAGTGTGCTGTGTCCTCCTCCCTGAGACTTGGAAATGAACTGCCACTGTCAACAGGCTAATAAAGGGCTCCGATCACGCCTAAGAGATGTAGCGCAACGGTCTACAATGCTGAGTCCACGATTAGTCCGAGTGCATGATGAGAGTCGGGAGGATTTGCATCGGCTGGGATGGGAAGTTTTGGCAGGAGCAAGGGATCAGATATACTGTGAGAGGGGCAGTGAGCAATACCAATAGCGAAGAGAATAAGGACGAGAAAGTCAATGAAGATGTTTCAAAACTCAATGTTCGACCGGCAACGGGTTATCCGTTCTCGATAACGGCCCCTCACACACATCCGTACTGCTCTTCATCAAGATTCACAAGGTTTCGTTCCCTGTCCTCAGGTCGTCATGTATTTTCCCATTCTATTCCGAGCTACTTTTGTGTATTTTAATCATCATAAGTCATAGAGAATGTGTACTTCATTCTGAGTTCGTGGCGATATTATATGTGTTCTTTATTTTAGGCTCATGGGATCCTTGAATGTACCAGACTAGTCTGAATTTACATCCATTGATACCCCATTCCGAATTTCCACCTTCCATAATTCGATATTGAATATTGTAGTACGGTGATCTCATCCTATCTCAAAATACAGTGGCTTCAAAGTTCATGCATAGCAACGATCAACTCGATGTCGGCCATTAACGGACATGGTGAGTGCCGTATGATAATTCCTCTTTGAGCTGCTCCCGTATGTCGTCCCCTTTCCAGACATGCTCGTACCCTTCATTGGCATCGAGAGCCCCTTTTATGACTTTTCCTGCTCTATCGCTTCATAGTCCCAAGGATAAATTAGGCCGACTGGTCACTGTTACCATATCCCGCGGTGTGAGATAGACCTGCAACAAATCAACGGGGTGACCAGATGATTTTCAACTCATCTCACATATCTCGGATCAGGTTGCTGCATACGCATATCTGATTTTAAAAATGTGAGTGTATGACGGTTGGATGGTGTGCCCAAATATCATGATGGTGTTTTGAGCACTATGCTATTTAGTTTACACATCCCTCGAGCTCACCTCGGTCATGATATGTTGAGCAGATGGTCTTCTTAATATGTCCAGCTACGTCGGACGGCGTAAGAGATTATGGATGTGAGCAGATGACACCTGAAACTTGGGTCACTTTGTGTATCAGGATCATACCCGACTGCCGCTTTGTACGCGCCTGACTGACAAAATAGCGAATGGTGTAGTTTGGGAATATTATGAAAGGTCATAAGCATTAATAATCAAAGTATTTGTGTATGCAGTGCTCATCTCAGAAAATTTTGCAGGCACAATACATGAATGCACTTAGGGACAAGACTGCAAATTATGTACCAAACCAGCTACTTGTTTAATGCAACATATCGGACAAAGCGGTTTTGGTGAAGACACTATTGTATGTCTGGTGGGTGAACTGAGGTGGTCGAATCATGGTCGTTTCAGGATAATGCCTCATGATACAAGAATACTATAGTAGATTGACACATATAAGATGATGCTCAGTGCATAATTATCCTCAATTCTAAAGCATCATACAATGTCTACGCCTGACATGACAATGTCAGTCAATGCACAAGAAGAAGTTATTAGAGCCAACCTCAATAGCTCAATGCTTTTGAATTTTCTTATAGGTAAATCTCCACTTCTGTGAATATCCCCAACACAAACCTATATGTGTCAGGCATTTACACCGTGGTATATGGAGGAACCATGTACCTTTACTGTGGGTTCTTTTATTAACTTGAAAGGAAATTTGTCAATGATGTGTCCTACAGTATCCAAGAAGCCTGCAAACTTGAACCATCACATCGTTCTATTAACCATTTCAGTGCTTTATTTGCTATGCTTCTTGGACTTTGTTGTGCAATGGTACTACCTTGACTGGGTAGTTGTCATTACTGGAGACACACAAGAATCAATATTTTGGGCCACAGTAGGGGTGGCCTTCAATGGACCTGGGTACTTTGTATCCTTCTTGAGAATTTCTTGTGGATTAGTTTCCGACGGACTATTGGTTGGTCTTTATCATTGATTACTACTTAATTCTCATCAATGTCTTGACAGGTATGGAGATGCTACCACATCTGGGGACAATCGTTCTGGGCTGATTTCGGTCCCATTGATACTTTTAGTTGCGGAATTAGGTGAGCTCTGGATGAGAGTTCAGCGTGAAAAATTCCAGTAATTACATGTTATTTTAGGTCTCTTCATTGCGACAATGGCTTTAAATGTGATATTTGGTGCGATATCCAATGATGCAAATGCAGTTCTATTCAATAATATCACAAGTGCCCTGGTGTTTGTTTCACTGGGCACCACTGTGATAACAACATTTCTTATTGGTTACAAAATACATTCCGTTTCTCGATTAAAGGGTTCACCATCCAAAGGACTATTCAACCGCATTTTTATAATAATCATCGAGTCAGCTGCAGCTTACTCACTGATCCTCCTCCTCGATGCCATCACCATTGTTGTTCCGTCAGTCAATATTTTGGGATCTCCCTTGAGCGAGGCGGAGTATTACATGCAAGCGATTGTCACTGTTTCTGCAGTGCGTATCTTCCAATACTGATCTGCACATCATGTGTCTTTAACCTAGAAACAGGGATGGCCCCAACAATTCTGGTTGCTAGAATTGCTACAAACGACAATCAAACAGTTGCATGCTCTACAATAACTCACATATCTGGCTTACAATCCGGATCAGAGCAAGAGAGTGACAGCGACCGCAGTGGAAATGCCACCAGAGGAGATATTGGCATCTCATTTCATGCAGATGATGCGGTGCCGAGACCCGTGATCGAAGTGAAGGGGAGTCCAGTATGGATGCCACAGTTGGGGACAATCAGGTCTAAAGCTCATTGCAGGACTGTAATAGCAGGCGATAGTGGATCTATTCAATATCAGATTTTACTTCTTTTGCTTCTCTTTTCTTAAATTTATATTTAACATTTTACAATTGCTATACGTCGAGGCAACAGTTTCTCTTTTGAGTATTTAAGATATTTGTTCTTTCTTCTACGTTGTTATTTGGTCTCATACTTACTTTCTCATTCTCGCATTAACCGCCCACCCACATAGAAGCAATTCTACATCATCTTGATTCTGGAATTGCGAGTTGTATAAAAATATATGAGTGTGAGTGTAAACTATTAATATTGTCCCTCTGTCCCTAACAGGGAGAAATAGGCAGAAGAAGAATTCTCACCATCAGAATGTGAGTGCTTATGTTAAACGTCAGCTTCACTGAATTGAATACATATGTAGCGCTAGCATTTATTTGCACGATGCGTACGATCGGCACGTCAGAGCAGTATGAATTTCTTGGAGATCTGACCATCAGGCATCCAGCTGTTGACTCGCATTCCTTAAATCACATTTAAATGCGAGCTCTACTGCCCCATTGTGTGCCCCACCGCAAGCGCACTTATACAAACCCCTACCAGTGCACAACCCATCCGCCAGAGTTTCCTGCAATGGCATGCAGTCGAGGCGCACGTAGAGCAGCAAATTCACATGTCCAAATTTATGACTCTTGCGTCCTACCTTAAGTCTTATGAGTTCAAACAGTGAGAGCTCAGTGAGAAGGCGTGTGTTGTCCGAGTTGTTCCGGAGGAGCAAGTTGCACTAAGCTGAGTACTTGGTATTTTGTTTGATGCTTGAAATCAGGTGTAATTAACGCATTGGGCAGCTGGAAGATAGAAAGGATGAATGACATGCCTACAGAACAAGTACGTCCACATGGACTCTCCATAAGACTCCCCACGACACGAAAAGACGATTGTGTGTACCGAATGGGAAATAGAGAGGTGGCCTGGTACGCATATACATTCAAACCAGTAGTTCGTTACTCTCCTTGTCCATACATGAGTCGGAACAAATAAGTAAGATGGCAAGAGTAGAGGTCGAGATTGTAGGCAGTAAAATATAAGCAGAACTATCCCATCTAGACGTCGAGGATACGTCCACGTATACCATGAATGGTTGATATCTGGGAGGACATCACGGAAGATGGAAGAGGGGTTGTACGATTTTGTGAAGTAAGTAAGGAGATAGAGCAGAGAAATGGGGCCTTTGAAGGCAGCGTAATGTCCAATAATTTCGGTTTGTTGAGAAACATCCACATAATTAGAATTGTGGTATCTGATGAAAAATCCGGGCCTGATTTCGTTGAGGATGAAAATGAGACGCATATTTTACTAATGTTGCAGAAGATTCCGTAGCACACATAACCGAACAAACGAATTAGCAGAAGGCTCACTACCCCGCAATCAGGTTAACGGCCAACAATAAACATGCTTTCTGCGCTTAATACTACCCTCACTACCCTCATGTACAACTCTCAGCACTTTAAGAGAGCTATTAAACATCTGTGTATCATTTCCTGATCAATTATCTTGCTACTGTCTATGACGAGGACATAACACGCAGATAGTTTTCCTGCGAGTCCTGACCAGCTTGAGTAGGGACTTAAGTTCCATCGACGTCCACTGCCTCAGCTCCCGAGTCGCCGACATCACCTCGATCAATGGCGAGCCAGATTGAAGCAGACATTCGGTCGTGCCATTTAAAATGCGTGTAGATTCTCCAATAAGAAGAGATCTTTTCAGAATGTGAAGTGAAGAGAACAAAGAATGGAAAAACATTCGCTTTGTGATGCATCGACGGCGCAACGGTCGGTTGATCACGTGTGACGATCCGGTATTTTCCTCACTCATTGATTATCTTCCGATATTGTACAACGTGCGATACACCGACACGTACCGGACCTAATGTCTGCTGGGTCGGAATACCATGCTTATCTGAACCAGGAGATGGGTGGACTCCGTTCGGTGATCTGTATTCAATGTATGTTTCCGTTCTGTCCTGTTATATTTCCCTATATTTCTCTTCAGTTATCCGTTGACCAGAATTTCTGATATACACACAATTCTGAATACCTATCGCTGCGCGTTTTGTACAGTCGATCCTGAAAATCTTCCTCTAATACACTGCAGGATACATTCTGGCGACACGTAGTATTCTGAATAAGGTGACTCAAAAGGTACGCACACAGTCTCTCCGAACTATTCTGGCTCACTCCAGGGCTTATGCTTTATATATCACTAACACCAAAATTTGTAATTATAGCAAATCAACAGACTCAATGTATCGCTCTTCGCACCCGCGCCTCTTTTCCAAAATCGCTTGTTACTGTTACTTGACGCTCGGTACGCTAGCTTTTGTCTTCGTGCTACCACGCTGTTCGTGAGGAGACTTACATTATGATGGTTTGACAGAGAAATTGAAGGAACTCTGGGCAATACCGACATGGCTCGTCATTAACAAAGGCACCTCGATGGTCGTTGGCCGGGTTATGGGCTGGATATTTAAATTGAGGAAGTCGCAGCGGTACGTGCATCCCATGCATCCCTTCTCTCCGTGTTTGTCATTCTTTTCCACCATTCCCGTTTTATCCCACCGTTTCCCTCCTTTCATCCCTCTCCCATTCACAAATACTTCGCATGCTCCCCACCACATTCAATCACACTCGCCTTATTTTCTCTCATCCCCTCACCCCACTTAATTGACCCCAGTTCATATATCCGTACATGCAGAGCCTTGTCGTCTCAGTGTCTGACCTCGCATGGGACTCGGACGATCACAAGAATGCTATGCTCGGACACATGCTGATATATTTCGCGATTTACGGTACACTTGGGATGGAGGTATGTGACTTTGCTTTTGCTTCTCGCTCTTTTATTTTTATTGGGTCATCTTCCCCCTACCCTACCTATTCCCTACCTATTCCCTACCCCTCTCGTTTCCCTTTTCCCTTTTCCCTTTTCCCTTTTTTCCTTATCCCTTCTCATTCCTCCTAATGCGCATACATCCCACTAACATCTTTTACAGATCAGGTACAGCCAAAGCGTAAGCCTCCTCGCTTGCGGACACGATCCTCACACCATCAATCATCTCATCCACAACCACGGCGTCGACCTTCATCCTCAGACTCGACACCGATAGGGGAGGCGAGCGTACGCCGCTCCTCGTAGACTTTGCCGACGAGTGAGAGAATAACGAGCACAATCTAAGAACGCATGCGTCGAGCTCGATGCTTGTACGCTAATCGGTGTCGAGGAAGAAAGTAGCGGGAGCTCACAGAGTCGCCGTTGTCTTCTACGCCGTTGTCGCCCCGTATCACATTTTCCAGAGTCCCTGGTACCACTTCCGTGTCATCGACTGGAGTGTCTCAGCATGGACATGACAAAGCCTCCCAAATGCAACACGCATCGGGGCAGGGGACCAAAACAGCATAGAAACTGGAACAGGAGACTCCCGCTCCCCTCCCGGCAGGCGCAACATGGCAACTTATATCTCGTTCCCGAATAGTCCGAATGAGAGTCGGGCAGATTTGCCGGCGTGGGGTGTCGGTGTCACTCCTGGCGCTGGGGTAACGGCGGGTGGGAGCAGGGCAGGTAAGGGCAGGTGCGAATGATAGGGATGGATGGGGAGCCGAGTGATAGTGAGGACGAGAATGAGGATGCGGATGACATTGTACGAAACCTCAACGGCACTGAGGACCCCGAAAACGGTGCACCCTCTCCCCCATGTTTGTGCCCCCTACGCATCCTCCCTCTCAAAGCTTCTCACCACGCTCCGCCCTCTATACACATAAATTCTCTCTTGCTCAGCACCCTTCTCTCAATCCATGCATTCCTCACTGACGCCGTTGCTACAATATGCGCTGGAACATAATAGCGCGTCACGGCCTGTGAATGGGCGGTGGGGATGCGTGGGAGATGTGTAGTGTCGGTTACGTTTGTTGTCCTCGAGGGGCATTTTTGAGGTGAGGATAGGGAGAGGGGTAAGGAGACTGGGAGGATTTATAGGAGGATTTATATGTAGCGCGTTAAGGATATGCTGTACATAGGGACACATTCATATACAAAACAGATAAGTAGTGGGAAAGGAGACAAACATGAGAGGAAGCCAGGCGAGACGAAAATGGTGCTACTCGCAATCTCTGCGCGTATGATGCTCACGCCGCTCATGGTCCTTGTGACAAAGAGCGATTGGCATTTTATTTTATTTTCGTTTCTAAGTGTTGTAAAAGCTGGATGTATGCGCCTTTTTCTTTTTAAGGGGGATTCTGTAACGTTCTTTTCTTCGTCATTCGATTTCTTACCATTTGTAGTTCTTTGATCTCGATTCCTCAACCGTTCTTTCTCTTTCCTTCCTCTCCACTTCACTTCGCCCTCTCTCATACAGCCCGATATTGATATCCGTCGTCGTCAACACCTCCATCTCTCCCTGCCTGCGCTCACTCTCGCACAGATCACGTCCATTGGCACATCGGGCAGCTTATTCGACGGATACATGGGCCGCACGATATGTTGGAGCTATTGTGTGTTGATACTGGTGGTTATGCTGGGGAGTGCGTCGGGTGTACTTTGGTTGGCTGACCTTTAGGATTGGGTATTGGAGGTGTGACGTGGTAGGGGGTGGAAGGGATGGATGTGGAAGAGGCAGAAGCGGTTGTGAGCTGATGTGATGTGATTTGAGGTAGCGGGGCGATGGTGGGGTGTGATCTTGCGATGGGTGTGTTTTTGTTCTTTTTTTTTCTTGCTTTTTTCTGGTGCACTGCGATTGCTGTGTTGATTATTCATGATAAATTGCTTCATTCTTTGGTTTCTTTCAAATTGTCGCTTGTCTGATTGTGATGTGTACTCGTTTGTCGCTGCATACTCGCAGATAGAATTCCATTTGTGTTCTGGCATTTTTACTTAGTACTTTATTGTTTCTAAATTTACTTACTGCTTTGATATAATATCGCAATGCGTAGTGTGCCGGATGCGTCGGGTAGCTGTTTCAATTAGTTTGAGAATGAGAGAGTGGACTGCGTATATTTTTGGAGGATAAGTTCCACGCTGCGATTCGCTTTCTCTGAGTTAGGATCGTAATCATAATGAATTTAGCTCATTGAAACTACAGAAATAACTCGATGTCGAGGACTCTTCACTATGAGGGCATTCATGCAGTCTACAAATTCAAGAGTCTGGGCTCTGCCAAGGCGCAGCGACTGGACGGAGAAGGTGGATAAGCAAAATAAAAACATATATTTACGTCCTTGATACATGCCTACAGAACATGTCGACTCTCTAGACCCACAATACCATCACCTGAGCGCTCGTACCGATTGCGGTGGTGTGTTAGCCGGGTGCTCATTATGTCCTGCCCATAGTTCTTAATGCCCACGTATGAGCCCGGAACACACGGAAGAAATGGTGAACGTTGAGGTCGAGGCCAAGGCTGTAGTTATTTATAGGTAAGCAGAATTCTAAGAGCCAATCGTTTAATGTACACATGTACATGAGGATTAGTCAACTTCCGAATTATGGGGACAGATCGCGGAAGATGGTGAGTGACGTACTGTATTTGGGAGGAGTGAGTGGGAGAGAGGGAACACGGTAATGGTAGACCCGAACATCAGAGGTAGCAGTCGGTGTACTAGAAACGTTGGGGTTAAAGTTATGTTTCAGCTCAAATCACCTGGGCGCTTGAACACAATGAGATGGTCCTCTCCCCATTCCCATTTAGAATCCACGGTCCTCTCCTCTTCATCTGTTGACAGTCCTCACTCAACAATTCATCCTATACCTTGACCAACACATGACCCACAGCTTGCCAATTACGGCCGATTTAGTATGCGCTCAGAAAGAAAGAAGCGAATGGGAAAGGAAGGGAAGGAGAAGAGGAAGGCCAAATACGAAATATCGGGATCAGAAAGGTGGTGGACAGAGTATGTAGAGTCGAGTGTGCAGAATGCGATGTCGATGTCGGTGTCGATTATTTTATTTATAGCAGATCGTCAAATGCAGTCATCTCAGGCCCGCCTGATTCGCGCATGCCGATCTCTCAGTCTACATTTAAAATAAAAGAACAAAAAATACCGAACCAAATCGGCAACAGAATTCTGCTCTCCAAAAGAGTGGGGAAAGGCAAAAACACGAAAACACGACAAGAAAAAAAATCACAGCTATAAATAATAGTAACAGCCATCTAGATCCCTGTAGTGTTCGCAATCGCACCTAAAAGGTCCGCCGCGACAGAGAGCAAGCCGGGGATCGCGCCGCCGAATGCAGCCACCGTCAGGATCACGCGCTTCAGCTCCTTGTACACCGAGCCTTCGCGGTGGCCTGCCATGACCTGGTTATTTGGTAGGAAAGGGAGTTAGCGCACAGGTTAAGGAGTAAAGAAGAATAGAGGGAAGATGCACAGACGCAAACAAAATGAATGGAGGGGATACATAGGTAGGTACACTGCACGCTGTGCCGTGCCGCTGGGGACGTGGAAGTGGGGAGCGAAACCTTAACGCAAATGAACTAGGAGTAAAAAACCTACCATCTGTTGATCCTTCCACTGTTTTGCCACATCCCAAGGCCCACTCCCAGAGATCTCAATCCATGTCTTACTGAACAACACACACACTCTCAGCACAGCTTCTTTAAGTGTGTACAGTGGCGACATGTAGTATGCGATGCCGCCTGTGGCGCGGAGTTGCGGTGAGTCTTCGAGGGGTTGCAGATCGGAGGAAAGGCAAGGGGACAAGTAGTAAGAGAAGGATGACACCACGGCAGCCAAAATCCTGACATCCCTAGAAAAAGAAAGAAAAAACAAACAACTAACCTCCCAAAATCTTAAAAAAGTTCTGCGGGAACCGAGACGCCAGAATCCGTAAGGCAATGAACATATTGCTCGTCAACGCGCCCTGCCGATGTTCACAGTGGTAGGTGAGAACTCCTTCCAGACGATCAACTCGCAGATGTTGGTCGCGATGAAGGTTGACCCCGATCGAAGACTGCAGCCCTTCTGCAGGAGCTCGTCCAGGAGGATGACAATGAGAGCAGCGACGATGAGCTGTATGACGAGCAACAGGCAGACGCCTGAGCCCACGTCGGACAGCCGGCTCTAGAGCCCCGTCAGCACGTAGAGCGTGCCTTGGCCGAGCGGGATGATGAGAGCGAAGGCTGTAAAATTTGAGTCAGTATGTGTCCTTCTTTGCCTGTGTGGATATATGATGAAGAAATCGAAGAAAAGGAAGAGAAGGGTACGAATGGCGGAGAGTTGGAATGTACACGACACAAGACGATACAACACTCACTTTTATGAGTATCTCTGAACAACACCCGATCCTCCTTAAAACTAAAATACACATTGATAATATAAGGTTCTCCAAAAGCTGCATGATCAATCCAGGAGTGATTATAGGCGTGATGTCGAGTTCCATGAGCGTTCCACAGATAGAAGCCAGGATTACACGCATCCAGTAGAGTAGATCGTAGAAGTCGGAAGACATGACACCGTACAGGGGCACTTGCGAGCACACCAGGAAGATAGCACCTTGTGATATGACGATTAGTACGTTTTGTGTGGGGTTTAACGAAAGGAAACATACTTTGCGATTGTGTGAGAAATTTCTGGTAGTATGGATAAGAAAGGCCACACGAAGTTGATGAACCAAACGCTCAAGCCAAAGCCCTCGCGCATCCCTATGCCTGTCGCGGTTAGGCCCACTTTCGCCTCTCCCTTACCTCCCTCGTCGTCATCGTCATCGTCAAATACTGACTCCTATTCGCACACGCCGCGCCGCCAGCGCATTGCGTCTTCGGACCTTAAAGTGCTCGCGTACCTCTACTGCATGTGAATGTACGGCGTCGAGAAGTGGTGTAGAGCCGAGATGGCGAACGACGCCGCCTCTGCGACGTCCAGGGACTCTTGAGAATGAAAGGTGTGCCAGCGGCGGAGCTCGATGTGCATTTCTTCGAGAAGTCGCACGGTGGGAGTGGCTGAGGACGTGTGCGCGGGCTGAGGACAGGCTGGTAGCTGTGTTTGCCGTTCAGGCTTGGGATTTGGTAAAATGGAAACCTTGGTGGCGGAGATGGTGGCGGGTGGCCGACAGGGAGGTTGCTCATTGATACATCCCAGTCATGAATAGACATCGATCTGATCGCATACCGAGATTTGGCAAAAATGGAAGCCAAGGTGGCGGAGATGGGGAGGTTGACTATTGATGTGTGACGCGTGACGTCATGAAGACATTGATCTGATTGCATACCGAGATATGAACGGGTCGTGACAAGTCGCGAAGATAAGCCAACACGTCCCCGTCCTTGCCCCCAATATTACAGCATCACCACTATTATGGATCTCCTCCGCTCTGTATTTTTGGCTCGAATTGCCCGATGGGTCTCTGTACACCATATTTCCCATGTGCCAACATTGGACTTGGACATTCAGAATGTAGGACAGTCAAACACCGAATGGCTTCTTACTCACTCGCGTTGTTGATTGAATATTCCTATCTAATACTAAGCTATTGTATCTAACCATATAATGATTTGAATGAGTCCAAATTATATAAGTGTTGTAATCCCGTTGTAAATGAATGTAACTGTGAACCATGGTGGACGGAAATGCAGAGTACAACAGCAGTGGCGACGAATACGGCGGGGGTCCGATGCACAAAACATATGGGCAGTGGTACAATTATCATTGTAATCCAACCGTCCCAAATGCAAACGTAGAAATGCGCTAAGTGCACTCGAATATCCTGTCCCTCTCGGGCCAGACACCATCATCAAGAGGTACTGTGATAATTTTAAACATAAACAAGCGGCTAGTCTGTAACACAAATACACAGATGGACCGACAGAGTATACGTTCGCAAACAAAAAATTTATAGAAAGACTTGTAGGCATACCATCATGCCATAAATAGACCTGCAAGACATCGTCGCATAGACAGCTGGGGATGGCTTGGGGTTTCATCCCACCCCGTTCCCCTCACTTCACTCTTCAAGTACCGAACGATGCTGCTCTGCCGGTCTTACATGAGCGATACCAAAAGGGGGCTCTAGCGGGAGGTGGAAGCAGAGGCACAGGACAAGGTAGGGGATGGGCAGGAGCAAGATGATGTAGCTGGGTGTGGATGTGGGTGGGGCAAAGAGAAATGTCCGTGCCGGTCAGTGCATGTCAGTGCACCCTTTGCACTGACATGCACTGACACAGATTTCTGAGAATATATTTTATCTGTAACGTACGGGAATATTTTTGGCTGAGTAACATAGAATAAGATACTACGCATGTATATTGGTACTTTCTAAGGTATTTCTGTGGCAACTACGTAGTTTAGCAATTTTGAGGGCTGTGTTGTATATGGGAATGGTCAAAAAATTGTCAGATCGATGACTTGTGGCTTCGTCATAGGTCGAGGCTTCGATGTAGAGCAGTTATAAAAGCAGAAATATGCTTTAGGAGTATTTAAATCTCTTGAAAAAGGAGCACAATGTTTCTGACCGAAACACTACACCGATCAAAGGTCTGATCGGACGCGTTTGGTGGCTGTGCTAAAAAGCGACACACTGGATGGGCATCAAACGCAAGGCAAACTCGCGCACAAACTGTAGGACTGTTACGTGCACCTAAGTGCAGTAAATAAAATAGCTGTATCTAGTACGAGAAAATTGTCAGGAAGCGACATAATATGCCTGTATCACAATCTCGGCGAGAGATAAATCATATTTGCTAACTAGAAATGAGCCCACATACATCAATCCAAAGAAATTTAGCTAGTTAGTGTCTTGGTTGGTGCTACAAATTGTGTTATATATGTCATAATATCGATGCAGCCTCGAAGATCTCTCATGAAACCAACCGCACATTCAAGTGAGCTGCTAATTATTTGGTTGCGATCGGACTTGCACGGACTTACATCACTTGCACTGACATATGCACTGACCGCCAAGACTATGTGCACTGACATGCACTGACGTGCTCTGACATGCATTGACATGCACTGACCTCCGATATTTTTTACTGACATCGCACTGACATACACTGACAGGGCACTGACCTGCACTGACGTAGGTATGAGTGAGGAGATGAGCTGATATTTATGTTTCTTGATTTAGGCATCGACAAGCCGGGTCCAAATTAGCATCACAAATCTCGGGAGTCCCGATCTTCCAACCGAGGTTGCGCCATCCTGTATAATAATTAACCGTTGAGAGAGGGGCTTGTTGAGGTCCGGACTCTGACTCTGACGAGCTTATCGTTATGTAGAATAATCCCCCTGAATACAAATTTTACACTTTTACCATATTCTTCTTCCTGCGCATAGTCAGCTACCCATTCAGTGTCACAAGATGGGCCTATCAGTAGGTGCAAAAGAGATATACTGTTGATTTGTTTCTTATAAGGGAAATATAGGGTTTTGCTAAGTATGTGTACGCATACTTCTCCACCGAGGATGGTGAAGTTTCCGCACCTACAAAGAAGGAGAATCTCCCAGTCCGAATTAATATTGACTCTTACATCCCAGTATACGATGTATCAGGTCAGTTTTATATATTTCTATCCATCTCTGTGTTTAATAGCTTGACATTGGGATTTATGATTAGGGAATTTGATTCGGTACATCGAAAGACCAGAAACAACAGCCACTAAACCATTGAATATTGAAGGTCTGTCCTTACCGTTTGCTACAGTGCCTGATGTCTACAATTATTTCATCTCATCTGTCCATTATATTCTACATCTTTGAAGCTACACCCTGCCGGGACTTCATCTGAGAAAGAAATACTCTATACTCGTAAGCCTGATGGACAATTTACTCCAATTTTGAAGGCAGCATTTTCTACGCCGAAACCAAAGCTTGCAGGGCGTTATGTCAGACACTGTTCCAGTGTCTAATGTGTCTTGGGATGGATGGCCTGACGGTATACTTGATCTGGACTTTACACACAAAGAAGTCACCGATACAAATGGGCTTCCAGTTCACTGGGCACCTGCAACAACTAGAGGCAATAGAAAAGGATCTGATCACGCAGAAAATTGGAAGGCTGGAAAGAGGAGTACTTGAAAATGTCTTGGTGTCATTGAATGCACTAATCCGACGTGCCGAATAATTATTTGACCTCATGCTCGATCAAAGGGTATCGCTGCACAGCTTCAGCGCTTGTGTACCTGTGGGGCCGAGCTATTTCGGCAGGATTGCTCTGTTACCTCGCATCTGTGGACCTGGAAAGGTGGAATTCATTATTCTAACAGCGGTTTTCATCTGCATCGTTGCCCTACCCATCTGCTTCACCTGCTACCTGATGAAAAAAGTTGCTTTGAAGCCCTTGTCAGAGCTCATCCAAAGTCCGGACCACTTGGCGCTTATTGTTGGGGTACCTACTCTGCATGGTCCAGGAGAATTGGTTGCAGATATATCTCCTGTGCTTGTCAATGCCCATCGTGTTGGTAAAGAGCGCCAAAAAATCGAACAAGGTGAAGATTCAGGTAGCGACACAGGCCTATTCGCCAACTTTGCCAAATTTCATGCCCAACACCGGGACTTTGTTCTCAAGGCTGTCATTGGAGCAGAAACTGTTATATCTGTTCAGTCACCCTTCATGCGCTCCCAGCTTGCTAAAGACATCCGCTTGGAAGGGCCACTTAATGGCCTAGTTAGTGATGCTACATATAGCTGGTGGGCCAATCACAAAGCATTACTCATGATTTCATCGACCTACTGTCCGGTTCTTTGCTGCTGGGTACCAGGAATCCTAAGCTACATGAATGGCGCCACTGCAGCTCATCTTCGACTCCATTTCTATGCCCTCATTTGCAGTATCTATACAGAGGCAGAATCAAGAAATATCCCGGTCACAAATGATCTCTTTGCTGGTGTCAGTGAATTTATTTAGATTGTTTCTTTATACTAACAAGAGTTACTTAGATGATGTATTTCAGTGACGCTGAACGAAATGGTTTCATTATGGCATTCATTGATTTCTGGATTCAGCGCCCCAGATAACACATTTACACGCCAGGAGCTTCAGGTACTTGCAGAGCGTCTACTCAAAGGCTGCTATGAACATTACCGGGCAGCTGCAGAGCCGGATTTCAAAGATAATTTTAATTGTCAGCTGTGATCAGAAGGATGAATTCTGCCGGCATGCTAATGGCCTTCTTGATCTTGTGGACTTGGAGACTTTTATAGCTCAGGCTGAGCGTATTGTTTCTGACTTTCCCAAGGTCAAGGACTGGATGAGCTGGTGGATGCACCCATCACATGCACAGATGCTATTTGAATCAGAGTGTAAAATGGACTTAGCTCTCTGGAGGTCCAATTCTGACACAAATAATGCAGAGGAAGCAATGAACTGGAAACTCTATAGTGGCTGTGGCCATGATCATTTATTTCTTGAAGGAATGCATGGTCTGTACTCTGTTTCTGAGTACTACCTGCGGAAATATAATGCAGCTCAAAGTCAGTTTCCATTTTGTTACATTGTTGTTAAACTCTTATCCTTCCTTTTTTATCAGATGGTATACTTATTTGCTACAGTGCACCGGGAGCCCTGGAAAGGAACTGCAGGGCAGATTGGTCATACGAAGCCTTCTTGTGCTATTGACCCCCAGGAAGAGTCAAGAGAAAGAAGAATGATGGAAGACCTCCAGATACACTTAAGGAACTCACAAAGACAGTGAAAAATTAGAAAATTCCTGTCATTTGAGCACCTAATCTTGGGCCTCCAAGCTACAAGTGGAACAATAATTCTTGTTGGCTTGACTCATCTCTTGAGCTCCTCTATGTTGGTATCTTTCGACGGTTTGAAGATTTTGAATCTTGCTTTTCAAATATGCCAGAAAACTCGCCACTCTACATGTTTTATTTCTGTCTGTACGGCAGGCAGCAACTCAACGAGAATATTGATGACAGTCTTGTCACTCATACTCTGGTAAATCAACGAGATGCACTTGACATTCTTTACATGATTCTGGTGCTATCCAAGAACTTGATTCATATAAACCGCTTCTGGTGAGTAGTCAGAATATATGTTCACATTGGAAAATGTCAACTGACTACTTTAATCATAGTCCTGGCTGATAACCAGTATTTCCAAGATTGATCAAGAAATCTCCTATCCTGCAAAGAAGTACCTCTATCCACTGTATGTGGACATTTATTCATGCTCTGGATCTCCTGAAACCTCCGAACATCACCTTGAGCTTGTTAAACCTCATTATCGATCAGAACTTCTTCTTAAAACTGTCAATCATCAAACCTTCAGTGGCAACTTCAAGGATTTCTTCGGAAATTATATACAGATTGATAAGCCATCTGTAACTGCACACACATGTTGGCGTGTCAAGAATGGGAACAAGTCTCTCTGCTCAGGAATTCGTGAAGATGTAAAGGATCTCATCCTTTCAATTCCTGTTTACTGCTTGTCGAGGTTGGTGGAGATGAAACAAGACCTTCAGCACCTCAGTACCCCTCCTGGGATTTTCCAGTGTTGGTGTACCCACACACTCATCCTTCATCCAGGAATCCACACTCTATTGTATATGATCTTGTTGGTCATGCTCTTTATAACCGTTCAATATCACACTTCAATAGTCGCTATGCATCTGGGGATAAGAAGTCAATCTACACCTATGTATGATGGAATGAAGTATGGTGGGCATCCAAAGGAGGAACCAAAGCGAAATTTTCTGGATATATTGCAGGCCGAGATATCCAGTGTCCAGATGGTTATTTGTTTACTCTTGCACTCTATTGTCTTCGTGGTGATCTTCCGGCCCAGGAAGAATTTTACAGGATATGCACACAGGCTTTACTCCGTTGTTTCAATCTCAAATTTGATAGGCCCACCCCAGATACCATCCCCTCAATATCCATCTCTTCGTCTCTCAATCTCATTCTCCTCCCCTCTCATAGACACCAGGAGTGGAAAGCTATGAAAACCACTCTTGAGTATGTTACCAACCCGGAATCCAAAAGGCGCATATCCGATAAGCCCATCACCTCTTCAGATGGTGAGCCAGAAGGCCCCTTTTTCATCCCCCAAAGGATAAATCAATCTCCCCTCCAAAATCACCTGCTCCTTCACTTTCTGATTTATTATTTGCAATAAACTGTTGATGTGGAGCTAGTGGGGATGGTAATATTCTGTATAGATCTGATCTTGAAGGCAAAGCCATTCAGTGCTTCAGGTGCAGTGAATGGTCACATACAGTAACTCAAGGCTCACTTATGTCAGGGATTATAATGCCAAATATTGTGGAGAACATTCGAGGAGCAAGCTTGATTACCCTATTTGATGTAATGATCCATAGGTATGTTTTTTCCGAACATATGTTTGCGCAAATACATTCTAATCTTGAATAACATCACTAAACTGCAACTACTGGTCTAGGTGACAACGGAATTGAAGGGATTAAGATGTTCTGCAAACAACATCAATGCAATAAACTTTGTAAAAGGTTTAAGCTCCCAACAACAACTGAGCTAATTAGTGCACTCTTCAACTTAAGCAAGGATTCCGAGTCAGGTAAATGCTGGCAGCTCTTTAATGATTGTAAAAATCTCATTATGCAACTGCATTTAAACCTAATAGACAGAGAGGAGGATACAGATACAAATTACTCTGAGGCTGAAGAGTCTCAGAGCTCTGAACAGGATGCCAAGAGGAAGGAGAAATTGCAGAGTAAGCCTGCATTAACAGGTTGAAACCACAATTGACCACAAATCTACCGAGTATTTGACATTCTTAAATATATCTGAGCCTTTATATGGCATTAAATTACATTCTAAAATTTTTAAATACACACTCTCAATGATGTTATCTCAAATTTGATGTGTAATTGACACAAGCACCCATTTTGAGAGTGTGTGCTTGACACGGTCAGCCATAATTACGTTGCTTGGCTTTATTTACAAATTGCAGTGCACACCAGACTTTTCAATGGTTTGTGCTCACATTTCATAGTCATCGTTGGGTAACTTTAAAAACACATATAATTGTGTAGACAATTGTAATAGCTTTATATTGATATATATTTTGTATCTTAGAAGTTCATGCTCTGTGCTGCAGTCATTCTATATGGATGTCTGAGTTCTCTTGTCACAGGATTACATGTCTCTCACCTAAGGGAAAGTGCCTCAATTGGCGCACAACGTGCAGGGGCTATTGTGCACTCCAAAACCTATATATATGTAGTCTAGACACCCTGGATACCTACATAAAATTGCAATTCTACTAAGATATACACCAGGGGTTGTGGAAAAACATATGTATTTAGGTAGCTTAGATATGCATTTGACGAAATAGGAAGGCTTGGCTAAGTTGAGAAAAAGTTGGAGCCATGCAGTTCTCGGCCATGCTACACCCCGGTCTAGCACCAAATTTTTTTACTTATTCACCCTGTCTCGTGAACCATCCTCAGACACACCCCTTGTTACATGCCAGGAGTCTTGGAGAAGAGCGACTACAGTACTGCTCCCGCTCTCTGATCCGGACACTGCTAGCTCACAGCAGGACAACAAGGATTATTTTGATACAAACCCCACTCCTACGTTACCACCTATCAGCTCACCTACACACCCACCTTCCATCCTACCCACACCTTCACCTTCCCTTTCCTCCATCACTTCCTCAACTCACAAAACCAAATTCCTCTTGCCTAAACGAGAATCATCAGACTCATCCAGCAAATCAGAAGACAGCTACCCCATCAAACATCATGTCGCCAAATGCAGCCACTGCCACACTTTACCTATTGCGGAAATGTCTCCATTAGCCGAAGTCAAGGTCACCAAGCTGAAGGATTGCCCCATGTTCACTGCAGGGAAGATCACACCGCTTATTCTGCACACCTGGACGAACACTTGCAAATGGTTCCTCAAACACTCCAGCAAGGAGCCAGAGGACATTGTCAGCTTTGTGGCAGATGTGATGCTTGAGCCTTGCATACAAGCCTGGTATCAGAGCAGTATTGTGCAGGTCGCCTCCTGAGGCAGATTAGTCAGTCGCTTAGGCAGATAGTTGTGATGCGACCCAACTCGACCTTTCAACTCTGACAAATCCGACCTTATCACCTAATTAAGTATGCCAACCCAATGCCAGGCCTTTGTGGCTGTCACCACCCTGTGGTAGGATTCAACTCGCTTGCACTGTGTCTGTAGGTCGAGGGGTCTATAGCTAAGGTCCAATATAGATAGAAATGTGTAGAGTACATTGTGTAATCTGGAATATACAAAAATTACAGGTCTTCCAATAGCAAAATGTAGAGTACATCATATAATTTGGAATATACAAAAATTACAAGTCTCCAAACATTTTGGCACTACATGTCGAATAAACTAGCTACAGCATTGTCAAGGTCCAGGAGCTCATAAAAAGACATCTCTGACTCCAGGCTTGCAATGGCACTTCTCTGATCTACACCAGACCAGTATTCATCTGCAAAATTAAAAGCTGCTTAATGCTGATGTGGTGTTTACTGTGGGAGACTTCTTCATCTTCATCGAGCACGGCCTCAGCGGCAGCAAGGCTTGTCAAAATTTCAGTTAGACGCTGAAGCGACTGTGTACTTGAGTTAGTAGAAGGTTTAATGGCACCAGATTGGCAATCAAGACTGATGGAATTGGTCATGGGAAGTCCTGTGCTGAATCAATGCTAGAATCTGAGCTGAGAGATGTAAGCTGACCAGAGTCAGTGTTAGATATGGTGTTGCCTGAATCAGTGGCAGCTGCTTGTGTTTGTTGTGTGGATTTGGCCTGAGGCTGGACAGTGCCAAAATGTTGTTCCTGGACCGTGTTTTTGACATTGTCACAAAGATATTCGTCTCAGAGATGCATCTTGAGTTCTGCAAGATCAAGCAGCGTTGTTTTCTTGAGCCAATTGCGAAGTTTTGTAAGAATCAGGCCAAACGAGCTGAAAAGTCATTCACAAGAGGCAGAGTTTGGACAGATAGCAAGAATGTGGAGGGTGAGCTTCATTATTGGTGTCATTTCTTCACCTTGAACAGACATATCATCATAGATCTGCATAGAATCAGGGCTTTGTTTCTGCAGAGAAAGTAATAATTAATCAGTTCTCTTGGTGAATAGATTAAGCAGAATTTACATACTGGATCCACTCCAGCAGCTTCTTTTCCACACCATTGCAAAGGGACTCAAGGTCGTCATAAGGTTTCTGTCCATGTAGATAACTGCGTGTATCAGAGTAGAAGTTGTGGGGAAGAGGAATTATGGGATAAAAGCAGACCCAAAGTCAAGAAAGCAGGGCATGAACCGCACCAAGGCTGATAACTGATCGTTCATGCCTAAAAGGTTTGAGTCTGTGGAATGGATTGAGAATAATTGCGGCAATGAATACATCCTGATCAGATTTGCTCCACTGGTGCTCAAGGCTTTCCATAAAGGCCTGTTGAACTGGTGCTTCGAGAGGGTCTGTAAGCTTCAGAAATTCCATGGCAAGCTTGCTGAATGTCAGTAGGACTTCATCCATACAGCAGTGTGCTGATTGTGTAACATTGGCAGCAATAGCAAGGGGGCAAGATGGCGTGTAATGCTTCAGAAAAAATTAATGTATATTAGCAAAACATTTTCAATGCAACATTATAGTACACAAAGTAATGGAAAATTAAATTGAGTAAGGAAGTGAGCTAACCAAACAAGGGAGACCCAGAAAGATTGGTCTTTCAGAATCTCCACCATTTTTACTGCTTTCTCACAGGTGCTTCACTCATGCACAGGCTGGATAACTTGCTGATCTTGCACAGGTTTACAAGCATCATCTTCTATAACATTGTCAATGGGGCGTTGTAATTTGAGGAGTTGTGTATAGGCCAAGTAGAATGCTGTCCAACGGGCTGGAACAGGGCATATAACAGAGAGTGGCCTGAGCTTGTGGCTTGCTATCTCCTCGTGTATGAGCCCAAGCAATGCAGTCTTGCTGCAGAGCCACGAGATGACTTCATTTGCTCTTGCCATATCATTCAAGAAGTCAGTGTCAGATGCCTTGAAATAGTCACCCACAATCAAATTGACCTGAGGTGAGGTCTTTACCCTCACCCAGGTATTCCATGTGGAGTCCACCAACTCCAGCATGGAGTTGATGGAGTCCACATGGAGTTTAGTGACTTTTTTGCAGGTGTCCCAGCCATTTAGAGGTGGAGACTCCGTATGGAGTCCAGCTGGAATTGACTCATCCTCTATATGGACCAATGTGGAGGATGTGGAACTCCATGTGGCCTCCATGTGGCACTTCATTTGGAGTCTTCCATCTTCCATATGGATTCCATGTGGATTTGACTCATGAAGCATGTGTATCAGAATGAATACACTATTCCAGCATCAATTTCAAATGGACTACAGGTGGAGGAAGATCCCCAGATTTTATTTATATTTTATTATATTTTATTATAGCACAAAAAAGACACCAACAGGAATTGAACTCAGGCAGACATTAACGCTAAACTAACTAAGCTATATGGGCTTTGTGATTGCTTAAAATTTGATGGCCTAGATACCAATACAGCTATTCAATCAGCATTTCTTGGCAAGTGACAAATAATGTCATGTATGTGACTTATTGATGCCACGTCAGTCTGTTTATTATTTCCACCACCCCACCTCTTCCTTCGACCACCATCACCCCACTGCCACTGTTGTGTGTGCCCCCACCTCGCTGTTGTCAGTTGGAGCCAGGCCCATGCCAACCCAACCCGACACGCATCACATTGCATTGCAACGAACCAAGGCTGACGAAAGAACAAGCAGACACCTGCAAACGAAGGAAGGTGAGCATGGAACAGGGCAGAATGAGATGGGTGGGGAACGAGGAACAAGGGAGGTGAGGCAAACACAGAATGAGGCAGAACAAGGGGAGGCGATGTGAACAAGGAACAAGGCTGAGACCCTAGGTAAGTCGGGAATTCCGCATACCGCCACCACTAACTGCTCCCCCTCCCTCTTTTTTTTGTATAGGCCGACAATGACAATGATGACCAGCACGTACAGCAATGAGTACGACGGCATGCAGGATGCGTACAGACAACAACAACAACAACAACAACAGGTACAAACACCATGACAATGACAACGACATGTACAATGGCCACTGTGACAACGACAATGATGCATACAGCGGCCACCGTGACAATGACAATGACATGTACAGCAGCCACCGCGACAACAACAATGACAACATGTACAGCAGCCACTGTGATAACAACAAGAACGATGCGATACGACAGACCACGACAGACATGCCAACATGCTGGACACGCATGATGGCCACCATGACATGTACAAAGGCCATTGCAGCATATACGTACGGCCACCATGATGACAACAACATGTACAGCAGGGCTACGAACGACATGGCCAACATCTTGCCCCCTTTTTTCTATTTTTTTTTGTCTCATTTTGTCTTTTTTTTATTGTTTATATGTTTCTATGTTTATTTAACCCAACTATGTATCCTCTCATCTACTTTTTCCCTCTATTTTGTATGTTTTTATTTTATTTCTTTTCTATTTCTTTTTATGTTTCAGTGATCAACTTTGTTAGTAGATAATATTGTAGGTAACAATGTAGTATATAGTTTTCAATATATTATATATGTATATATCACATATTATTGCATAAATTCACCCTAAGAAAATACATTCCAATTAAAATCTAGCTATAGCTGGACTTGGTAAAATTCACCAAGTCAGTCCAGGTGGATTCTAATTGAACTCCACCTGGACTCCAGGTGGATTCCAATTGAACTCCACCTGGACTCCTCAGGTGGACTCTGGCCTCCAGTTGGACACAAGTGGAATAGCTTGAAGTCCACCTGGAGTCCATCTGGAGTCCACTTGAACTCCACCTATCAAAGATGATTTTTTGAACACTTGCATATGTTCCAGATGGAGTTCCTGGGTGGAGGTAAAGTACACCCTGAGGTAGATAGTCATTAAATATGAATGAGTTTGAATATGAAATAAACATACTTGATAAGCATAGCAGTCAGGCACAGCCATCTGTGGGTACTTCAAGCCAAGGAGACAACGAGCTTTGTGAGACTCTCCAGACGCATCAGTGGTGAAAGCGATAGGAAATGCTTTCCATTCAACTTGAGTGTAGACAATGATATCCTCCATCTGGACCAGCAAATGCTCCGCAGTCTTCTTGTTAGTTGTTGTATTGTTCACCCTGACTGTTAGAAGCTAGAGATTTTAATCAGCAGAAGTCAATGATATAAATTGAGAAATTGAGCTTACTTCAGTGTATGTTGTTGCCATGAAGGCAACAAAATGGTGGTTGTTGATCCCACTCCAGCCGTCACACTGGAGAGTGATATTCTGGCCAACAACCTTGGAATGCACAGTGGCACGAACCTATTTAAAGTTTAATGTTAGAGATCTTTGAGCAGGTGATCTAGCAGAAATACAGACCTTCACCAGCAGGCTGGGTATGATGCACTGTTAGAACTTTCCGTGATGGGACTTTAGCGCCCAAAATAAAATCTTTGCACAACTTGATGAATTTGGGATTAGTGACCCAATTGAGTGCAAATCCAGCTGGTGTGGTAAGGCGTCCAATTGCCTCCTCAAATTTCCTCTGGCGATCAGTATTCCATTGGGTGGTCTGGTTAATGTTGGCCATACTTGATCGATGTGTGATAGATTGTGATTTGCCAAAGGATGTCCTGCTATGCTTCAAACTGTGGTTGCTGTAATAACTTTCTGTACTGGGGCTGTCAATTCTTGAAGTCCCAGGAGAATACCCGATTGTAGGAGCTAGCCTGGCTTGAAGCACAATGATAGTCTCCACCACCCATCATTCCACCTGTTAATAGGGAGAAGAATCAAGAGGTGGGTGCATTGCAGGGCCAGCAAAGTAATCAGGAGTTCTGGAAGAATATGGCACAGCAGCATATTCATATGGTTGCTGCAAGTGGTAAGAAATCGCTCTGCCAGAGGTTGAACCAGTGATTGGCACTGATGGATTATAGTAGGGAATGGGTCTGGGTGATACAATAATGGTTGTGGATCCTGCTGCAGAGTACGTTCAATTTGCACATGGAGTGGCTTCTACACCAACAGGATGGCGCTTAGAAGCTGTCCGAAGAGCATGCTCATTCACAGTGTTGTTCCAGACATTAACATCATTGTGGAGGCAGTTCTTGAGATGGGAAAGCATTGTTTCTGTGCATGCTTCAATCCAATTGTGTGGCCCATTAGCAGGTTCATTAAAGACTAGAGTCAAGTATAAGAATTAGTACAAGTATGCATTTAAAATCAGATAAAAATATACGAGATAGCTTGATCATCTCATGCAATCTAAGAATAGTTCTATTGGTCTCCTCTTCTATAACAATTGCTCCAATGTTGTAGTTGAGGCATCGAGTATAGTAGACACGGATCTTGTCTCGTGATGGGTTTGCCCAAACTTCATCTGGAAAAGTGGCCTTGGCAGTAGCCACAAAGAGAGGGTGGTCAGTGAAGAAGTCTCTGAACCAGGATTGTCGACCCATTGCAGTGGAATATGAAGACACTTTCTGAGATGTATTCTCTTGAAGCTTTATATTAAAATCAATCATCGGCAGATTACTCTAATTTAAAACCTCAGGCAGATACTATAGATGTTGACAAGGTGATACATCGTAGGGCTCCTGTTCAACACTGAATACATATCTTAAATTAACTTAGATGATGAAGAAACCCCACAGGCGCATCAAGGGATTACACTTGCCCATGTTCTGACCCATGCTCAAAAAGTTAATATTCCTTCATTAATCCACCCATTTTATCAGCAAGATTAGACCATTAAAATGATTTATATTTCTAGCTACAACACATGATGGATCAAGCAATTTATTTGTGGTATCTGAGGGTGAACGGTGCTCATACGGCTACCTTGATTGTCCCGCATCCTTGCAAAGGCAGTGTGGCCATGAACTCTCAGCAATATGCGAGGGTCACTTGCATGTGACTTGGGTCGACGACCCAAGCCAACCTAACTTCCTTATAAGGAGATAAGTCGACGACCCATCAAAAGGTCGGATTAGTCTAGGTCGATGACCCACGACTTAGGCCGACAGCTGGCACAACACTGTATCAGAGTAACTTGGACCAGATCAATGCTCTCACACTGTCAGAATACATCAAAGAACTGGCTGATCTGGTTCTCAACAAAAATTGGGCTCACCAAATCAAGCAACAGATCCTTTCAGCCAAACAGCTGGATGGATCACATTTTGTCAATTGGAGAATCAAAGTTGAAAACCTCAATGCTCTCTTGCTCACTTCTTCTAAAAAGCACTCATTCTCAGAGGGCCCTCCGGGACCTCCTCAAAGCGAACACACACAGTGCACTCACTCTCAAACTCTACACCAACCCCATCTCCGACGATGAGGATTACAAGACTTGGGCTGACACCTTACATGCCCTCGACAAAGAACTCAGAAACAAATACAAGCGCTTCGAGGCGAAGATGACAGCAGGGAAGGCAGATAAGAAGAGCCTCCTTAGTCATCTCTTGGACCGCAAAGACTCCTCCTCCACCACTTTTCCCTCAGCCAACACATTGACATCCAGCAGCTCTGGCCATGCTCGCTCTCATGGTCTGACTGAGGCAGAGCATGCACTCTTTGTGGAGTTCAAGGGCTGCAACTGTTTCCGCCAGTTCTTTGCAGGACACGAGACGCTGGACTGCCCAATGGCCAAGAACAATACCTGGCCTGACTGGGCCACCTACTAGCCAGCTCACTCGTGAGATGGGCATTGCCACATTGGCTGCTCAGAAGGCTCGACTGCCTGTTGGGTTCATTGGGATGTCAGCTATGACAGAGGATTATGTGGATGACGATACATATGTATCTTCCTCTGTTGATTCCACACCTCCACCCCTCCCACTTCACTGTTCTGCACCTCTACACCACTGTGGAGGCCACCGGACCTGCTGTTCTTGATTTCCCTCTTTCCTTTTGAGTCTTGCTTGACATCGGATGTCCCTCTACACTGATTAGCGGCTCCATGGCTGCCTCGCTTGGCCTCCGTCAGTTCCCCCCTTCCCAAGGAGGAGGACAATCTCTCCTGTCTTACCGACAGTCCACTGCTGTGTCGAGAATATGTGAAGTTAGTTTTGACATCAGGTAATGGATCATGGGCTTCAAGACACTGTACACTAAGATCTGTGACCTTCTCCCTGTACCTATTATTTTGGGAATGCCATTTCTTTCCTCTGAACAAATTGTGATCGACCCAGAGAACCGCACTGCTATTCAGAAGAGCTCCAACTACAACCTCCTAAATCCACAGGTCCCAGAGCGCATTTGGCAGCCTGAGAAGTTCACACCTCCTCCCACTCTTCCTAGACCTAAACGACCTCCCTCTATTCCTTTCAATTAAGTCCCTCACCCACCCTCGACAGCAGTCGCCTGCCACCGCTACTCATGGCTGCAGTGTGCAACTGTATCAAGGTGTTATCATCGAAGGAACACATGGCGGCTCTCGATGCCAAGTTCAAGGATGAATTTGCAGACCTATTTCCCTTGTGTCTACCTGACACCACGGAATATATACCAAACCACATTTACCACAGGATTCGGCTCAAAGAAGCCAACTGAGTTGTGAAAGGCTGGGGTTACTCTGCCCCCAAGAAGCATCACAACAGCTGTAAGATCCTGCTGGAGGAACATCTTGCAGCTGGTCGCCTCTGGCCCTCCTCATCAGAATACTGTTCTCCCTCCTTCATCATCCCCAAGCTCCGTGAATGGAGTACCTGACCACACCATTCCTCCTTGCTGGGTGAACGACTACCACGAGCTCAACAAGAACACAGTGCATGACAATTTCCCCCTCCCACATGTCAATGACATCCTCGCAGACTGCGGAAAGGGAAGATTTTTGCAAAGCTAGACATGACAAACTCCTTTTTCCAGACTCACGTACACCCAGACGACATCCCCTTGACTGTGGTCCGCACACCTTGGGGACTATACAAGTGGACTGTGATGCCTATGGGCGGCTGCAACACTCCTCTACGCACCAGTGCTGCATGACCGATGTGTTATGCCACCTCATTGGGAAGATATGTCATGTATATCTGGACGACATCATTATCTGGTCTCAGAATGAAGAGGAACATCAACAGAACGTATGGGCAGTTTTAGAAGCCCTACAGCAGGTGGGTTTCTACTGCAAGAAGAGCAAGACCACTCTGTGGGACACAGAGGTGTTGTTCCTTGGTCATTGCATCACAGGACAGGGCATTCATGCTGACCTGCACAAATGTGAGCACATCCTCAACAGGCCAACACCCACAACAGCCACAAATGTTCATGGATTTCTAGGCCTCACCCGGTACCTAGCCACTTTCCTACCCACGCTTGCAGAACATAATTTGGTGCTTACCCCCCTCACAGACTGTTAGTTTTTGTGATTAAACACTTTGTTTCTAATGTTCTACACTTGATATTTGGACTTGTACAAATGGACACTTAGTTAGAATTCGCTCTTTTCGGTGTTTTTGCACACTGCTCTGTTAATAACTTTTTGTAGAGTAAAGTTATTCAAATTCTGATACTGATCCGGAATCCCCTCGTTGAGACGGTTCCGGTGATATATAATTTGTCACGTAATTATAGGTTTGGTGTTTTGACGCAATATTGTGGACACCTATAGTCATGCCTCGCCATTTTTAGACACTTAGCCATGTAAAAGACCAGTATTCCTACTATGTCTGAGGAAACAAAGACACTAGAACAAGATTTGGAGTCTACAGAAGCAATTTACTATTTTCACTCATACTTGTCATTGTTGCGCATTTGAGATTTGACTCTATTGTTACTCATCAGTATAGCTACTGATTTGTGCATTATTGTCTATTTCTAACACAGACAAGGAATGCAACTGAAATTTCCCTATTTGGACTGAGGTGCATCAGGTTGCCTTCGACGCAATAAAGCTCCTGGTTACAGGCGCCGAGTGCCTGACGGTTATAGACTACGAGGACGCCACCAAGCGATATTTTTTTTCATCACAGATGCCAGCAAGAGACGTACTGGCGCTGTGCTTAGTTTTGGGGATATGTGGGAGACAGTGCAATCTGTCACGCACGACTCCTACCAACTCAATCCCGCTGAACAGAACTACCCCACACATGAACAAGAGCTCGCAATCATCAAAGCATTGAAAAATGGCGAAGTTACCTGTGGGGCATGAAGTTCGAGATACACACCGACCACCATACATTAGAATTCTTTGAGACACAACCCAACACCTCCAATTGCCAGAAGTGCTGGATTAACACGCTGGCAGACTTCGATTTTGATATTGTCTACGCCCACGGCAAAGACAACACTGTGGCTGACGCGCTGTCATGGATGCCAGACGATCTGCCATCAGTGGGGCTGGCTGTGTGCACGTTGGCATACACATGCACCTCTTCTTCTTCCTCACCCCTACCCTGTCCTCCGATGCACCACTCTCCCTTGCTGTTGGCTTGCTCAACATCTCCACCGACTCCAAGCTGCTTGACCTCATCCTGGCAGGATACTTAGAGGACAATTTCTGCAAACAGCTCCAACTCGGCATCTCCACAGGCAGCGTACCAGGTGGCCGAGAGGAGAACAGGCAGCTGTATATTGGTCAGAGGCTCGTGATACCTTCAGACACATCCGCAAGCTGCTGTACTCATTGGCACACAACTCATTGGGCCATTTTGGCTTTGACAAGAGCTATGGGGCATTACCTGACTCGTGTTACTGGCCACATGTGCAGGGATTTGGAGGCTGTATACATCCCTCCTGTGTGGAGTGCCAGCGGAACAAGGATTGTACCTCCAAGCCCACTGGCCCTCTACACCCTCTCCCAGTTCCCGATGCCAGATTTGGAAACAGTCGGCCCTCGATTTTGTGGGACCCTCTCTGAAGAAGACAGCCAAGACACCATCCTCACCATCACAGACACTCTCAGCACTGGTATCCGACTCATCCCCACACACTCATCCGCCACAGCAGCAGATATCGCCTTAGTACTCTTCAACAAATGTATTGCAATAACAGCTTGATGGCCAGCCTCATCTCAGATCGAGACGCACCCTCACAGCAGAAGTCTGGGCTGAGTTACACAAGCTCACAGGTGTGAAGCTAAAGGTGTCAACTGTGTTCCACCCAGAAACCGATGGCAGCAGTGAATGTACAAACAAGACACTGGTCCAGGCCATCCGCTATTTCATCGACCAAAATCAGAAAGGCTGGTGCAAGGCACTCCCCTATATCCATTTTGCCCTCATGAACACCATAAACTCCTCCACCGGTTACTCCCCTTTTCAGTTGAAGACTGGCTGCTCCGCTTGCATAGTCCCTCCCTTTGTTCCCCTCTCTGACACCGTGTCCCCTCGCGGAAACCACAGCTCATGAAATCATCAAAAGGATCAATCTTGAGAGGTCTTTACACTCCCCACAGGTGCCGATCGGAACCGGTCGGAATCCGACCGGTTCTGACCAGAATTTTATTTGGCAGTGTCCCTGCCAAATTAGCAGTAAAATGTCCAAATTTTTCCGACCGGATTCCGACTGGATTCCAATCGGAACCACCGGTACCAACCGGTTCCACTATTAACAAGTCCGACCAAAATCCGATTGGAATCCAACCGGAATCTGACTGGAATTCAAGTGGAATTCATCAAATTTGAAACCCAATTAGACCCAATTCTGAGTGGAATCCGAGTGGTACCAAGCGGAACCATATTATGTCAGCATACTATTTACAGCTCAGCAAGTAATAACACAAAAAGTATACATAGATCTCAACAGTTTGTGACAAATTTGGTATTGTTAGAATTGTAAAATTGAAGAGAATATGTTTATGTAATAGTTATATAAAATTAAAAAATTGCTGGTAAAGAAATACCTATTTTTCATATAAATCTGTGCTTATATAATCTAAATGTCTTGAATAAAATTAATCTTTGTATTCCATTAATTTCTATTATTGTAACACTATTAATATATAGCTAACAGAGTGCTATTTTGTTGCAAAATATAGTTTACAATATCTATATATATTCAAATTTACAGTATTTTGTATATTGAACATGCTGACATAATATTCAGATGATGGTGTAATTACAGATGCATTGCCCTCAATTTTCTGATCATTTTGATATATAATATGTGGGTATAGCTTCAGAGGAAGTGCCAGAATATATTATTGGGTGTTGTAAAGAATGGTATATAATTCATAAAATGTTGATAATACCACAAGCAATAATAGTATAGTTGGTAATGTGTGTATAGAATTAATATATATGAAGCTGTTGGTTCAATTCCTGTTGAGTGCATTTTATAATTTCGCATTTATTACAAATATCATGACCTCGAATGATTACTTAAGAGCTTATGTAAGTAATATTATGTAATACTAAATAAGCAGACTATATCATGTGATTTCAATACATTATTTATAAGCTTATGTAAGCAATTATTATGTAATGCTGACTAAGCGTTGTATTATACACTGATTAAGTACGTTATGAGAAATTCCGATTGGATTCTGACCGGTTCCAATTGGTTCCGACTGGGTCTAAGTGGTTCCGACCGGTACCGTGGGGCACTGTAAAGTACTGAATCTTGACGTGATGCAGATGCAGGATGCCTACTTGACCAAGGTACAACAGGCGTATTGTCCAACACCGAGTTCTGGAGATCGATGCAAGATGGATGACTAGTGCTTTCCACCAGCAACCGCCGCTGCAACTACAAATGCAAGGGCACCAAACAAGTAGCAAAGTTCATGCCTAAATACAGTGAGGTTGTTTGTGGATTTTAGGTATTCTTTTTCTATTTCTTTCTAGAATCCTGTGAAAGTGATCTTTATCAGAGGCCGATCTCTAACCCCAAGTGAATTTTATGTTCCATGGAACATAAAATTCATCCAACTGGCCTCAAAGTGTAAATACTTATCATGAAAACAAAGAATGTGTTTGAGGCCAGTGATTTTTATTAGCAAAAATCTGAATTTGTTTGAGGCCAGCCTCTGAGGTTGATTTTTAATAAAGAGAATATGAATTTGTTTGAGGCTGGCCTCAGAGGCTAATTTTTAAATGGAAAGTATGAATTTGTTTGAGGCCAGCCTCTGAGGCCAAATATTATGTTCCACAAAACTTTTTTTGGTGAGACCAGCCTTAAAGCCTTTAAACACTGTATATTATATTCCATGAAATGTGCAATTCATTCAATGATTTCTAATGACTTTTCAGCTTATATCTCAGCCCTCAATATTAATTGTTGACTGATTGAGAATAGAGAACATATGAAGATGTTAAAGGCTATTCTGAGTGTTCAAATTTTATGTTTTATGAAACTTATCTTTCAGTAAAGTAAGCCCCCAATACAATAATATAGAATCCTGATCAAGACTGCTGGTCAGAAGCCAGCTTCAAAATCCTGGTAAAATGTTATGTTTCATAAAACATAACATTTGCTCAACTGGCCTCAAAGTCCAGACATTAACCATGGTCCATCAAAATAAAAATGTGTTTGATACCAGTGAGTATTAACTGTGGAAAGCATAAAAGTTTTCAAAGCCAGCTTCAAAGAGTTTTAAGTGAAAAATCTGAATTTGTTTGAGATCAGCCTCTGAAGCAAAATATTATGTTCCATAAAACATAGTATTTAGACTCTCAGACTAACCTCTAACATCTTCATATGTTTTCTGTTCTTGTTAATTGTGAAAATAATAAAAGTGTTTGAGGTCAGCCTCATAGAGTGGGTTTTAACTGGAAAATCTAAATTTATTTTAGACTAGCTTAAAAGCATAAATATTATATTCTCTGAACTTATTTTTCATCAAGTCTTTCAGGATATTTTCTCAACACATTATGTATTTTTCACTAAAAATATAATTTGATCTATAAAACAACTACTCAGACAGCATCATGCTGTTATTAAACCAGAAAGAATGGTCATGTCCTTCTCTGTTGCAATAGCTAAAAAGCTTAAATGAATTTATTATCAGTGATGTTGTCAAATTATAAACTCACATTTTCCTTTGCCTTTGTCTTGAATATCAGACAAAGGTTCAGAATTTTCATCATCATCATCATCTGGTTCTGTATCATCTTTTCAACAGCAACTTCTGAGGTGTGAGTTGGTGGTGTTTTGATGACTTTGACTAAAGATATGTCATTAGTATACAACTTGTGAATAACATATAAAACATACCTTTCTTTCTGCTCTTTTCTTGCAACTGAAATCCACTTTCCACTCTGGTTCTTTTCCTCACCTCCAACTGCAAGTCATTGGCACTTGGTGGGATAATAAGGCTTTCCAAGCAGCTTTGAAAAGGACCGAATGTTCCAATAAAATTTCCTGTAAGCCATGTCCAATCAAAGCTTCTTTGATTTGATCAGCTCTGAGATGATCCCCAATCTTGAGCTCTTTGTTGGAGATATACCTCTTGTGTTTACATAAAGCAGCATGGCTCACTTGCTAAAAAAAATTACAATAATAAGTTTCACCAAATTTAAATTTTGAAACAAAAAAAACTTACAGGAAGGAGTTGTTGTAAAGTACACATAATATTTTCAGAGATGTGGATCTCATCGTTTTCCACAGTGGCAGTAATATTTGAAAAGCTTTGTTGATTTTGGAAATGACAGATTTTATAACTTGGTCTCCAACAGAAGCTGCAAAATCCTGTTGAAGAGGAGCTAAATAAGCCAAGCTTTCATCATCATCAGCCAAGTTTACTTCTTCATCCAGAGAAAATTTCCAGTTGGCTGCTGTTGGCCAAAAGACTACATTAGTGGCCAGATATTTAGTTATTGCATGCTGAATTTGGGAAAAGAGATAAATTGACAGACAGGTGCCAAGTATTTGTTCAAAAGGTTTTCCAGACTACAAAAATTCCATGTCCAATATTGCAGGATTGCAAGAAGAAGACAAGATATTGACAGTGTTGATGGATGTGTGGAATTCTTCAGTTTATCATCCATATCTGCAACAATATGGCTTTTGCTTTCATAAATTTCTCAAGTTGATCCTTTTTGTGGAATGTGGAATAGCATTGGGAAAGAAGAGTGTGAATACACATCTACACAAAACACATAGCTCAGCCAAAATGCATACATCTTGATCTCAATCATCTTGACCGAGTTCTTTCTCAACTTGGTTCACAGAAACTCCTTGATGTTGGGCTAATGGTCACCCTACGCCCTCAAATTGAAGGTCTTCCAATTGCAATAAATACTTATCTATGTGGAATATGTGATCACATCAGAGGCAATAAAGAATCAATAAAGCTCTGTCATCATCAAGCACATCCTACCATCCAACAATCCACACAATGAAAACATGTTGCTGTCCAGCAGCTTCAACACACACATAACACTTTTGTCTTTGCAATCTCTTTAATTGATACACCAGCAATCATCTCTATTGACAATTTATTTTGCCCATTGATTAAAATCATAATATGAAGGATTCCATAATGGCTGTTCATAATATTGGTTTGGAGCTTTGGTTCACAGAATGGGAAGAAAACAGTGTCCACACTATAGCTGATCCAACCATTTTCTATCTTGCACTGTCCCAACTCAAATTTCTCCAGATTTAAAGAGCCTTCCAGTGTTACACCAGTTATTTCCATACAGGAGTATCTGCTCAGGCTCACATATGCACAACAACACTCTCATTCTCTATCTTTGACTTGGGCAAAAAATTCAGCAGATGAATTACAGAAAATAATCTCTCAATATTTTATTCATTAAGAAGTCATACTTATCTTGCATTCTCTATTGCCTACTCAACAATGAGTCTCTCCAAAATTTGGTGGACAGACTCAAACAATTTTACATCAATGCTATATCAAGGACACCCAATTACATTTGGACAACATTGGGCACACATTCATTAATGTGGAAAAAGACATAGTCAGAATTTGGGAAAACGATCTGCTTTTTTGATCAGCCACTTGGACAGAACTACACTCAACTCATTGACAATCTCAGAAATACCAACATTGGGTATTCATTGTTTTCTGATCCTTGCAATACAGGTTTCAGATCTTCAAAAATATCCTACTCAACACCATTCTGAACACACCAACACTAAAGAATACATTTCTAAGAGGCTACACCTCAGAAGGAAATTCAATATGGAATGCAATGGCCTTTCACATATCGCTGATGCAATATTCTGCTTTTCATCAACTGCTCCAAACAAAATCAAAAGGAACTGCAGGCTCAGCATCCAGAGGCACAGAAATTGCTTGTTTTATTTTCAAAAACACTCCAGTCAGACCATCTAGAGGCCTTGTTATGATGGGAAAATACTTGGCATATCTTTTCCAGTATAGCAAAGAAACTGCTATTACACTCAAGGACAAAGTTATATCATATGCCTTTGATGCTCACACATCAAATCTTCTTATTCAAGACCTGGCTATTGCAAGACCATTTGCTCAGTTGGCTGCTCTCATTTGCTTTCCTGCCAACAACTCCATTTATCAAATATACAACAGTCTTTTATTTGTCAACTTTGATAAAATCTTCACCACCACTAACATCACAATATATATGAAAAAATACTTCATATCTACTTTTGGCTACTGCATTGGCATTAGTGACTGGAGACACATCAGCATTGGCTTTAGAAAAAAGCTAGCTGGTAATGTAGAGAAATTAGTAGAAGAAGATGTATAAGAAACCGTTGGAGCTGCTCAAGCTCATCGTAGCAAAGCAATCAAAAACAGGATATGTGCTATTAGTGCCACTGCACTTGGATCTGGAAATACTGATGATATTATACCTTTATATCTGGAGAACAGAACAGATTAGCAAAAAGTTTGCCAAGTGAAGCAAGATGGATGTCCCTTACCATATTGTCAATGCATGGCCAATGATATCCCACCTCCAACAAAATTCTGCCAATAATTCAGCTGTTTCAATGGCTTAAGAATTAATATCTTTGTTGGCCCCAACACTCAAAGACATGGTTTGGGATTCAATAAAAGAAGCCTTAACAGAGGCTAATTTACAAAATTTAAGTTTTACCAAACTTAAAATTCAACCAAAATCACCAATAGTGAGTAATTAATTGTCCAATATTGATTAATATAATGTTTTTATTTAGATACAAGTTACCCAAAATTAAGTTTTACCAAATCTAATATCCAGGAAGACTTAATTTCTGTATATAATTTCTTCACTTTTATATATTTATCTAAAAATATATTATAGAAAGAGTCTGTTCAATTTCCAACAACAGAAAATACAGATGAACTGCATTCAGTAAGTTTACATTATCATATTTGCCTAATCATGTCTAATTATTTTTAGTTTGACAATTTTTTCTCTTTCAATTCACCAAGACTGTCAGAGCAATCAATGGATGTTAACTATCCTCACAGTTCTCCTGAACTAAGTCCTGCAAAACTTAATAATGACACTGAGTCTAAAGCTAATACTGTGAGACTTTGTCTATGACTTAAATTTTGTACTGAACCTTTACTATAGTCAGAATTTGATATGGATGTGCCTTTTATTGCACAATGGTCATCAACAAAAGCACTCAAGACTTTAATTAAGCTCACTAAAAAGCCAAATACTGACTGGACAACACCACTGCAAAAAGAAAGTGTCATGACTATTCTGAACTCAGAAAATGATATCTTGGCTGTCCTTAGCACTGGATCTGGAAAGTCAATGCTTGCACTCATTTCTGCCTTTTGGAAGTCAATTCAATCACAGTTCTTCTTCTTCCAATCAATTCTTTGCTTATGGACTACAAAGACAAGCTCAAAAGAATGGGCCTGCCTTTTTTGCATTATACTGGATATACAGTATCAAAAGGTTTCTGTTCAGCACATCTTGACATTGTCTCTGTAGATATGGCAAAGGAAGAGCATTGGATATGATGGCTTGCAGAAGTGGATATAAGCATACCTGTTTTCTGCTTTTGTTTTGATGAAGGCCACTATATTATAACAGATTCTGGATTCCAGCATGCCCTCAAGAATATCTGTCAGTTTAATCACTCCAAAGGCAACTAGCAGTTTTTTCTGGTACTATTCCACCACATTGCCAAAAACCAATTTTGACTCTTTTATGCTATACAACAATCTCCATTTTTTTACGCATCTTCTATCAGCAAAGCCAGAACACCGAATTATCAGAACATTACAGCATACATGTCGATATGATTGCAACATCTGCTTTTAGTGCTGGGAATGACTATCCTAGTGTCTGGCTTTTCATTTATGCTGGAACACCAAAGTTTATGATGAACTACATCCAGGAGATTTCAAGAAGTGGAAGAGATGGAAAACCATCATATTACTATTTTATTTCAGTCAACAAATGGACCAAAATTTACAAAGATGATCCAAAGGAACTCATGGGATTTGGTGAAATGCATGCTTTGGTCAACAATCAAGATCAATGTCTTTGTGAAATCATCACTTAATACAGTTATGATGTGGGCTCAAAATGTCTTCAAAACATGGCCAATGAACTATGCAGTCACCGCCAACCAAGTCTGGCAAATCAAAAATTAAGTTCCACCAAACTTAATATTCAAAAAAATGTGCCAATTCCATCCTTGACAATCCTTCTCCCACCAAATGTTTATCAAGCTCCAATTTACTTATTCCCAACCAGTCAATCACCATTTCAACTCAATCACTTATAGCACTCAAAACTACCTTTGCCAAAGTTCAAGCCATGCAAAAGCATACAAACAGCAGACAATGGCCATTTATCAGAGAATGGAAGTTGATCTCAAGCTCTTCAAAACCAATGCTCTATTTGTGTCTGAATAGAAAACAACAACACTGATCATCAATTCAAAAGCTGCATATCTATGAAGTCTAAAATGATGGATCAATATCAACAATTCAGAAAAGCTATGGTATATGATATCAGGATTCATTCCAAGATTTGCTTCATTTGTCATATACCAAGCTTTGCAGATAGAATGCATGGACAGTTTGGTGGACTAAGGAACTGTGAGTATCTGGATATAATGGGTCCAGTTCTGTATTTCTTTTTGGGCTTTTAAGCCTTATTCTATAAAGGAAAAGTTTAAAATGAATTGGAAAAGGGTGGAAGACTTTGGTTAATGGCTGGTTTCAAAACCAGTTGTTGAAGAACAAAAATCTAATGTTGTGTCTGCTTTTTTAATTTGTGTACATTCTATCTTACACCCATCAGAAGAAGAAGAATCACTGTATTAAGTCCTTTCTGGCAAGTTTTATAATAGCCAATATTATTTATTTTCAAAGTGTTCATGATCAGTGAAAAGACAGTTGCATGGATATCTGTGTAAAAGATGATAATGAGGAACACCTAAAATTTTATCATCCAAAAGTGCACATGTGTTATGATATATTCACAAAAAATGTGAAAAACTATGAAATATACAATATCATCTTGCAGCTAGGCAATGTGAACAACATAATAATTAATGTCTAAGCACTAGACACTTAGGCTAATCATTGTAACAAAAATTAATATCTGTAAAAGGATGTGTCAACTAGAAACATTACAAAAAAAACAAAAAATATGAGTTGAAATTTCAATACAGTGCAGCAGCTGAATGTTTGGAAAAACACCAGCTACATGTGATACAAATATAGACTTGACTCCAAAGTACTCTAGAGGTCTTGCTGAGTGCAATACAGGTCCTATATAAGGATGGTAAATTTACCCTTTGTCCCAATAAATTTTCTCTAGTAATAATTTACACTTGTAAATGTTTGGGATATGACACTGCAAGTGCTTTTTAAGAATTCATAAAATGTATGACCTGCCACTACATATTGGGGATTTGCTTGGCTCAACTAATTGTGCTTTATATCAGGATAAATAGCTATTAACAATAAATGATAGCAAACAATTATATAATATCTTGAAAGTGATATACGGAACTCATCCCATCCTTCTTTTATTGGTTTTTGGCACTGAACTACATTCTATATGATTTGATATAATAAACCAAAACCAAAATACAAAACCAGATAAAGGTGGTCTAGACAAGATAAAAAAGACACTGTGTTGAGTTTGGTAAGGGTCGGCTTTGCCACTAGGATATGATGTATATGTGAGTGTGGAGTGTGGAGCTTAGAAATGTCTGAAAGAAAAAAATGAATAACAGGGTATATAAATGCATTGGCACATAGAGCAGCTACATTGTATCAAGTGACTCAGACCATAGAACATATACAATGTATACATATTACTCAGTGCAATAGAATTTTATAGAATATACCTATAATCAGAAGGTAGATAGAACATACAATGTAGTGACTCAGCCAGTACTATAAAATTCTATGGACAAGCCCGAATGACACCCAACATTGGCTGCAGCCACTTATGTTGTGGGCTCAGCCCTGGTTTGTCCCTGGCTAAGCCAATGCCACAGGTTAGGCAAAATCTACAATTCAAACCGCTGTAATAAACAATTTTAACATGAATGGGTGGAATTAAACAGCTGAAAAAATGCATTGAAGTTGTATATGCAGTGTATAACAGCTTTGAGATTGCATGAGGTCAGCTCCAAAGTCTGCCACAGCCAATTATTCAATTGGCCAAAATATTAAGTATTAACAGAAATGGATGGAAGTACATAACTGAAAAATTCACTAAAACTGAATATGCAGAGGATGAGAGCTTTACAATTGCATTAGTCCAATGTAAGCCACAGCTCAGCCAATGTTACAGATCCTGAAAGACTTGATGAAAAATAAGTTCAGAGAATATAATATTCATGCTTTTAAGCTAGTCTAAAATAAATTCAGATTTTCCAGTTAAAACCCACTCTATGAGGCTGACCTCAAACACTTTTATTATTTTCACAATTAACAAGAACAGAAAACATATGAAGATGTTAGAGGTTAGTCTGAGAGTCTAAATACTATGTTTTACGGAACATAATATTTTGCTTCAGAGGCTGATCTCAAACAAATTCAGATTTTTCACTTAAAACTCTTTGAAGCTGGCTTTGAAAACTTTTATGCTTTCCACAGTTAATACTCACTGGTATCAAACACATTTTTTATTTTGATGGACCATGGTTAATGTCTGACTTTGAGGCCAGTTGAGCAAATGTTATGTTTTATGAAACATAACATTTTACCAGGATTTTGAAGCTGGCTTCTGACCAGCAGTCTTGATCAGGATTCTATATTATTGTATTGGGGGCTTACTTTACTGAAAGATAAGTTTCATAAAACATAAAATTTGAGAAATCCATGCGCATTCCAAAGCATACAACACACTCATCAATCATTACCCGAATCCACACCCAAAGTCCTCAATTATCCATCCCAGCATACCAATCCACAACCGACAACACGTCATACTCCTCCATCTCCTGCCCGCAACCCTCTCTATCCTCAGCAACAGCCTACGACACGCCCTCACCCCGCTCTTCGAGTTAATCCTTTTTTCCCCATTGCAACCAGCTGAACTGACGCCACTGAACCCCTTGCGCTCAGGCATCACGCGGTGCTTCATGAGCAGGAACACGATCATGTACGACATAGGCAGGACAGCGCAGCGTTGGCGTGCGAACCTGGAGACAGACACGGGTTTGAGGGAGAGTGGGGAGAGGAGGATCGGATGGGGCGGGCGGGTACCTGGGCGTCAATGAGGGAAAGAAGGAGCAGGGCCGGGTGCAGGTTCTTGCTGCCTGAACTGGGTCTTGAGCATCTCGCGCTCGATCTCGTCCATCATCCGTCCATCCTCGTCCTTCTCGCCCTGATCCGACGCACATTCACCACGCGACCGCTCGAAGAACTGCACATCAAGTTTTGCATCCGACACACCCTACATCATCAAGAAGCCCTTCAATCGAATGGTGTGGAGCGCGTCATGGACTTCGAGCTCCGCAATGCGCTGTCTACGTTCGGTAGAGAAGAGCGTGCTGTTGTTCTTAATGGCAGCGGAGTCGTTGTCCAGCTCGACGAGGGGGAAGCGGCCAAAGAAACTCGAGCTCTGATTCGAAGAATCAGCGACGCGGATGCCAGATCCACGGCGATACTTCACATCCAAGGCTGCCCTCGCAGTTGAAGGGGCATCAGCAACAACTTCGTCATCGATATCCTCAACAACAGATGCACCGGGATCAGACAGCGGTGTTGGACTCGTGAGCCTGCTCGCAGCTGCTGAGGACGCCACAGAGGCAGCGGCGTGCGTTGTGTTGACTCTTACTGCTTCTCGAAACCGTGCGTGACCATGCGATAGAGGTAGGTGAGCACTTTGAGAACCAACGATAGAATGCGCTGGCGGCACGGCGGGTGAGACTAGGGCGGGCATTCAATGAAGACGATGAAGAAGGACGTGACAGCTTTGGCTTGAGCGGGAGTGTGGACCTTGGCAGAGACAGGGTTAGGGTTAGGTGCAGCCTCGGCTCAGGGACGGGGAGCGGGACGGAGATGCCGAGTACGGCAGCGGCTACGGCGACGAATACGGCGGGAGGGTTGAAAATCTCCCCTTTCTCTTTCTCCTTCTTCAGTTGCAACTGCTGCTTCGCCTCCTGCAGCAATGTATTCAGCGCTACGAGTGACATATAATGCTACTTTTGCTGCACGACATATAGTATCCTGTTCGGTTTCTCAACCTCATCTGGCCTTTTCTTACCCAGACCACCAGAAGTTTCCTCACCCAATCGTAAAGTACGTTTCTTTCATTAAACCCCACACGACACGTACTGACCCTCATATCACAAGGTCATGGTGAACCAAAGGTACTATGGACAGCGGTAACACTCCTTATTTTCTTGGTGTGCTCGCAAGTACTGCTGTACGGTATGATGTCCTCCGATTCCTCCGACCCGTTCTACTGGATGCGGGTCATCCTGGTCGCTAACTGTGGTACACTCATGGAATTCGGAATCACGCTTATTATCAGTTCTGGAATGGTATACAACTTTTGGTGGGTACCAATCCTATCAATGTCGATTTCAGTGTTAAGGAAGATTGGGCGTTGTTCAGTGCTCAGAAACGTGAGTGCCGCATCGTCGTGTGTGGTGTACATTTCCAGCCCTCCTCCGTTCGCATTCTCCTCTTTGATTACAATGTCTTCATCATTCGCATGTGCATGCGCGAAGAAGCACATACTGACTAAAAATGTTGCAGTCTTCGCTCTCATTATTGCTAGCTGGAAGATAGCAAGAAAGGATGGCATACCTACAGAACACGTACGTCCACATGACTCTTTATTAGACTCTGCCCACAATACGACAAGAAGACCGTGTGCCAGTGTACTGAGTGGGATATAGAGAAGTAGCTTGGTAGCCATGTACAATCACACCTGTAGTTCGTAACTTCCCTCATCTGTACATGGGCTGAAACAAATAAACAAGATGGTAAGAATAGATGTCGAGATCGTAGGATGTAAAACTAAACAGAATCATCCAATCCAGATGTGGAGGATACGTCCACACATATCATGAATAGTTGATATAGGGAGGCATTACGGAAGATGGGAGAAGGGCCGTACGTGCTGACACATTTGACGATATACAGTACGCTGTGGATGGTGGTATGTGGCTTTGCTTTTGCTTTTTGCTCATTTTATTTTTTTTGTAGCATCTACATGACCTACTATCTCCTACCACTCTCGTTTATTCCCTGCCCCTTTCGTCTCCATTTTCCTTTTCTTTCCCATCCCCACCACATTCACTCTTGCACCATGATATTTATCCGCATACATCCCATCCATTAATCCTCCATTCCTTCTATGAAACTACAGGTCCATTATAGCTACAACGTAAGCCTCATCTCGCGTGCGCAAACCATTCTCGCACTGTCCACCATCTTATCCACTCCATTCTTGGACTAGACACTGACCGCGACGGTGAGCGCACGCTGCTACTTGTATACTTCGCCGATGAGGACAGCAAGCACAATTTAAGGACTCACACATAGATCTCGACGCTCGTCCATTCGCATTCGTTGGCGTCAGCATTGAAGAAGGTGGTGGGCCAATTCGCGGAGTCGCTGACGTTGTCTGCGCCTCGTCGCCTCGTATCACGTTCTCGGGCGTCCCCGGTGGGGCATACGAAAATGTGTGTGGTAGGTTGCGTGCTTGCGTGCATTTGCGTGCCACGCAACCTGGACTTAGTACATACATTGGAGTGTATAGTTGGATTATTTTTATGAATAATATTAATGTTGCCATCCATTTACTGTTGATTACTGAGGCTTGACTTGGACTTGCATCAAGTCCGTGCTTTCTGACACCTTTCCGTGTTGAAGTTGGTTCTATGTGAGGCTCATTTAATTACTGTGTCCCACCTACTTTTAATAAAAATTTTCTTGTAATGCACTCAATATTGCTGCCATGTGCGCAGTTCTGCTTAGGGAAAACAGATACTACTACAGTTTGTGCACCTTCTTAGTAACTTTGTAGTGACTCAACACCGTATGAGTTGAGCATAAGTCTCAATTGTAATTGTGTGACATCAGTACTCAATCATCGGAGCACAACCTAAACAACAAGCACGTAACAAGTACAGCGAGGAATATATTTATACTTGTAGATATCAAGTTTGTACTGTATTAGGATCTGTAGATCACATATATTTAAAGACTTAGCCACAGGCAATACTTAACGCTGTAGAGTCCGTGCGCCGGCACCATACTTGGCAAAATCTTAACAGTAATAGTCTTTCACCGCCGAAGATTTTTGTGCCTTGTTATTTCTCTTAGCCTCGTCTCCACCACCCCCTGTTTGAATAATATACACTGGTGAACACGCAACTGGTACACAAATGCACTCAGCCAATACTCAACACACATTCAGCCACTCACAACCGACACTCAACCGCACGCAACCTGCACACAGCCACCACGCAACCACACACAGCCACCACGCAACCACCGCGCAATCACACTCAACCTACGCGCAATTACCACGCAATCAATATTTAGATGCACGCAAGTGCACTCGGTCAGTGTGCATTATTCCTCACCTACACAAAGCCATATCAAAATAAATTAAACACACTTGGCATATTAGTATTTATGTTTCAACTTACTATCCGACTCGAAATTGACGTTTTAGATGTGTAATCACCGTGAATTGTCTGCGTTGAAATGATTATTTTCATTCCTTATGTTTCAACTTTCCGTATTACTTCAAATTTGAGTTTTAGATGAGTAAACTCCGCCAAATTTTCTTGTTGAGATGATTCCTACTGTAAATTGAGTTGTGATTGTAGTCTCTGTTGCTACCTTCGCTTTTAAATTCATTGTTTCAAGCCCTTACATATTTATACTCAATGGAGCAAAGGCAGCTGCTGATGCAACCATTTGGCACCGTGAAAGCCAGGTTCGCTGATCTCGACGGTCTGCGTTGGACACAAACTGCGCTGTGCAAGCTCCAGGTGCCGTGCCCCGTCCCCCTACTTGTGCCCTGCGTGCTTATAAACATTCTTCATCCATTCAAGCCACGGTCTGCTGCTGCCCGTCTTACCTCTCCCTCCAATAACGCCAATGGCAATGTCAATGGCACCGCCCATACCACTACCAACAGCAACAGCAACACATTTAGTAGTCTTCACCAACGCCGACCTTGCCTCCCCTTCTCCGTAGATAACACCATCCGCGTCTCCTCTTCCTCCTCTTCTTCGCGCCTGCGTTCGCGCCCTCCATGTCCTCCCCTCCCCTTCCTCTCATCCCCTATCTACGGCCCCCTTCGTGCTTGCCAACCCTGGATCCTCCATATCGCCATCGAGACGGCACCCCGTGCGCTCCCCATCAAAGGTCTTCGCAGCCCCAGCCCAGCCGTCCCAGGCCCGTCGCGATTGGGTCAGAGTCAGAGTCACGGTCTAGGTCTGGCAGGCGGAGACGGATTGGAGCGGGGTACGTTCCCCGTGGGCGTCAAACCTCCGCAGCATTTACCTTCCACCTTTAATGCCGAGCGAACTGCGGATCTCGGACGATGTCATGGTGGCCTGGGTGTTGATGGGGATGAGTATGAAGACCGGATGAGGACGGGGACGATGAACACGAGGACGAGGACGAAGACTACGAGGAAGGGGACGGGGACGAGGACGGGCGGGATGACGAGGACTACAGGGATGATGACGATGATGATATTACGGAAGTCAACTTCCCGCCTCGACATTGACTTTGCGTCCACTGAGCATACAGGGCCACTC
>JAJIRX010000631.1:0-22017 GCA_023853785.1 Psilocybe azurescens
CCACCTCCAACAAAATTCTGCCAATAATTCAGCTGTTTCAATGGCTTAAAATTATGCGTTGGCCCCAACACTCAAAGAGACATGGTTTGGGTTTCAATAAAAGAAGCCTTAACAGAGGCTAATTTACAAAATTTAAGTTTTACCAAACTTAAATTCAACCAAAATCACCAATAGTGAGTAATTAATTGTCAATATTGATTAATATAATGTTTAATTTAGATACAAGTTACCCAAAAATTAAGTTTTACCAAATCTAATATCCAGGAAGACTTAATTTCTGTATATAATTTCTTCACTTTTATATATTTCTAAAAAATATATTATAGAAAGAGTCTGTTCAATTTCCAACAACAGAAAATACAGATGAACTGCATTCAATAAGTTTACATTATCATATTTGCTTAATCATGTCTAATTATTTTTAGTTTGATAATTTTTTCTCTTTCAATTCACCAAGACTGTCAGAGCAATCAATGGATGTTAACTATCCTCACAGTTCTCCTGAACTAAGTTCTGCAAAACTTAATATTGACATTGAGTCTGAAGCTAATACTGTGAGACTTTGTCTATGACTTAAATTTTGTACTGAACCTTTACTATAGTCAGAATTTGATATAAATGTGCCTTTTATTGCACAATGGTCATCAACAGAAGCACTCAAGACTTTAATTAAGCTCACAAAAAGCCAAATACTGACTGGACAACACCACTGCAAAAAGAAAGTGTCATGACTATTCTGAACTCAGAAAATGATATCTTGGCTGTCCTTAGCACTGGATCTGGAAAGTCAATGCTTGCACTCATTTCTGCCTTTTGGAAGTCAATTCAATCACAGTTCTTCTTCTTCCAATCAATTCTTTGCTTATGGACTACAAAGACAAGCTCAAAGAATGGGCCTGCCTTTTTTGCATTATACTGGATATACAGTATGAAGAGGTTTCTGTTCAGCAAATCTTGACATTGTATCTGTAGATATGGCAAAGGAAGAGCATTGGATATGATGGCTGCAGAAGTGGATATAAGCATCCTGTTTTCCTGCTTTTGTTTTGATGAAGGCCACTATGTTATAACAGATTCTGGATTCAGCATGCCCTCAAGAATATCTGTCAGTTTAATCACTCCAAAGGCAACTAGCAGTTTTTCTGGTACTATTCCACCACATTGCCAAAAAACCAATTTTCACTCTTTTATGCTATACAACAATCTCCATTTTTCGCATCTTCTATCAGCAAGCCAGAACACCGAATTATCAGAACATTTACAGCATACATGTCGATATGATTGCAACATCTGCTTTTAGTGCTGGGAATAGGCTATCCTAGTGTCTGGCTTTTCATTATCTTGCTGGACACCAAAGTTTATGATGAACTACATCCAGGAGATTTCAAGAAGTGGAAGAGATGGAAAACCATCATATTACTATTTTATTTCAGTCAACAAATGGACCAAAATTTACAAAGATGATCCAAAGGAACTCATGGGATTTGATGAAATGCATGCTTTGGTCAACAATCAAGATCAATGTCTTTGTGAAATCATCACTTAATACAGTTATGATGTGGGCTCAAAATGTCTTCAAAACATGGCCAATGAACTATGCAGTCACTGTCAACCAAGTCTGGCAAATCAAAAATTAAGTTCCACCAAACTTAATATCAAAAAAATTTCTCCATCCTTGACAATCCTTCTCCACCAAATGTTTATCAAGCTCCAATTTACTTGTTCCCAACCAGTCAATCACCATTTCAACTCAATCATTTATAGCACTCAAAACTACCTTTGCCAAAGTTCAAGCCATGCAAAAGCATACAAACAGCAGACAATGGCCATTTATCAGAAAATGGAAGTTGATCTCAAGCTCTTCAAAAACCAATGCTCTATTTGTGTCTGAATGAAAACAACAACACTGATCATCAATTCAAAAGCTGCATATCTATGAAGTCTAAAATAATGGATCAATATCAACAATTCAGAAAAGCTATGGTATATGATATCAGGATTCATTCCAAGATTTGCTTCATTTGTCATATACCAAGCTTTGCAGATAGAATGCATGGACAGTTTGGTGGACTAAAGAACTGTGAGTATCTGGATATAATGGGTCCAGTTCTGTATTTCTTTTGGGCTTTAAGCCTTATTCTATAAAGGAAAAGTTTAAAATGAATTGGAAAAGGGTGGAAGACTTTGGTTAATGGCTGGTTTCAAAACCAGTTGTTGAAGAAGAAAAATCTAATGTTGTGTCTGCTTTTAATTTGTGTACATTCTATCTTACACCCATCAGAAGAAGAATCACTGTATTAAGTCCTTTGACAAGTTATATAATAGCCAATATTATTTATTTTTCAAAGTGTTCATGAGCAGTGAAAAGACAGTTGCATGGATAGCTGTGTAAAAAATGATAATGAGGAACACCTAAATTTTCATATCCAAAGTGCACATGTGTTATGATATATTCACAAAATGTGAAAAACTATGAAATATATATATCATGGCTAGGCAATGTGAACAACATAATAATTAATGTCTAAGCACTAGACAGTTAGGCTAATCATTGTAACAAAAATTAATATCTGTAAAGGATGTGTCAACTAGAAACATTACAAAAAACAAAAATAGTTGAAATTTCAATACAGTGCAGCAGCTGAATGTTTGGAAAAACACCAGCTAATGTGATACAAATATAGACTTGACTCCAAAGTACTCTAGAGGTCTTGCTGAGTGCAATGCAGGTCCTATATAAAGATGGTAAATTTACCCTTTGTCCCAATAAATTTTCTCTAGTAATAATTTACACTTGTAAATGTTTGGGATATGACACTGCACAAGTGCTTTTTAACAATTCATAAAATTATATTATCCGCCACTATTATTGGGGATTTGCTTTGCCCAACTCTTTGTGCTTATATCAGGATCAATAGCTATTGACAATAAATAATAGAAACAATTATATAATATCTTGAAAGTGATATGTGGAACTCATCCCATCCTTCTTTATTGGTTTTTGGCACTGAACTACATTCTATATGATTTGATATAATAAACCAAAACCAAAATACAAAACCAGATAAAATGGTCTAGACAAGATAAAAGACACTGTGTTGAGTTTGGTGAGGTTGGCTTTGCCACTAGGATATGATATATATAGTGGAGTGTGGAGTGTGGAGCTTAGAAATGTCTGAAAGAAAAAAATGATATAACAATATTAAATTTTGTAGCTATATGGCTCAGACCATAGAACACCACAATGTATACATATTACTCAGTGCTAATAGAATTTATAGAATATACCTATAATCAGAAGGTAGATAGAACATACAATGTAGTGACTCAGCCAGTACTATAAATTCTATGGACAAGCGAATGACACCCAACATTGGCTGCAGCCACTTATGTTGTGGGCTCAGCCCTGGTTTGTCCTGGCTAAGCCAATGCCACATTCAGGCAAAATCTACAATTCAAACCGCTGTAATAAACAATTTTAACATGAATGGGTGGAATTAAACAGCTGAAAAATACATTGAAAGTTGTATATGCAGTGTATAACAGCGAAGTTGCATGAGGTCAGCCAAGTCATTATTCTTATTCAATTGGCCAAAATATTAAGTATTAACAGAAATGGATGGAAGTACATAACTGAAAAAATTCACTAAAACTGAATATGCAGAGACAAGAGCTTTACAATTGCATTAGTCCTTGTACAGCTCAGCCAATGTTACAGATCCTGAAAGACTTGAAAAAATAAGTTCAGAGAATATAATATTCATGCTTTTAAGCTAGTCTAAAATAAATTCAGATTTTCCAGTTAAAACCCACTCTATGAGGCTGACCTCAAATTTTATTATTTTCACAATTAACAAGAACAGAAAACATATGAAGATGTTAGAGGTTAGTCTGAGAGTCTAAATACTATGTTTTATGGAACATAATATTTTGCTTCAGAGGCTGATCTCAAACAAATTCAGATTTTTCACTTAAAACTCTTTGAAGCTGGCTTTGAAAACTTTTATGCTTTCCAGTTAATACTCACTGGTATCAAACACATTTTTTATTTTGATGGACCATGGTTAATGTCTGACTTTGAGGCCAGTTGAGCAAATGTTATGTTTTATGAAACATAACATTTTACCAGGATTTTGAAGCTGGCTTCTGACCAGCAGTCTTGATCAGGATTCTATATTATTGTATTGGGGGCTTACTTTGCTGAAAGATAAGTTTCATAAAACATAAAATTTGAGAAATCCATGCGCATTCCAAAGCATACAAGCACTCATCTCGACCCGAATCCTAAAACCTCATTATCCATCCCACATACCAATACAACCGACATCATACTCCATCTCCTGCCCGCAACCCTCTCATATCCAGCAACCTTACCTTCCACACCCCGGTCTAGAATCCTTTTTTCCCTGTTGCAACCAGCTGAACTGGCGCCACTGAACCCCTTGCTCAGGCATCACGCGTGCTTCATGAGCAGGAACACATCATGTACGACATAGGCAGGACAGCGCAGCGTTGGCGTGCGAACCTGGAGACAGACACGGGTTTGAGGAGAGTGGGGAGGGAGGAGATCGGATGGGGCGGGCGGGTACCTGGGCGTCAATGAGGAAAGAAGGAGCAGGGCGGGTCAGGTTCTTGCTGCCTGAACTGGGTCTTGAGCATCTCGCGTCGATATCTGTCCATCATCCGTCCATCCTCGTCCTTCTCGCTGATCCGACGCACATTCACCACGCGACCGCTCGAAGAACTGCACAAGTTTTGCATCCGACACACCCTACATCATCAGAAGCCCTTCAATCGAATGGTGTGGAGCGCGTCATGGACTTCGAGCTCCGCAATGCGCTGTCTACGTTCGGTAGAGAGAGCGTGCTGTTGTTCTTAATGGCAGCGGAGTCGTTGTCCAGCTCGACGAGGGAAGCGGCCAAAGAAACTCGAGCTCTGATTCGAAGAATCAGCGACGCGGATGCCAGATCCACGGCGATACTACATCCAAGGCTGCCCTCGCAGTTGAAGGCATCAGCAACAACTTCGTCATCGATATCCTCAACAACAGATGCACCGGGATCAGACAGCGGTGTTGGACTCGTGAGCCTGCTCGCAGCTGCTGAGGACGCCACAGAGGCAGCGGCGTGCGTTGTGTTGACTCTTTACTGCTTCTCGAAACCGTGCGTGACCATGCGATAGAGGTAGGTGAGCACTTTGAGAACCAACGATAGAATGCGCTGGCGGCACGGCGGGTGAGACTAGGGCGGGCATTCAATGAAGACGATGAAGAAGGACGTGACAGCTTTGGCTTGAGCGGGAGTGTGGACCTTGGCAGAGACAGGGTTAGGGTTAGGTGCAGCCTCGGCTCAGGGGACGGGGAGCGGGACGGAGATGCCGAGTACGGCAGCGGCTACGGCGACGAATACGGCGGGAGGGTTGAAAATCTCCTTTCCTCTTTCTCCTTCTTCAGTTGCAACTGCTGCTTCGCCTCCTACAGCAATTTCTTCAGCGCTACGAGTGACATATAATGCTACTTTTGCTGCACGACATATAGTATCCTGTTCGGTTTCTCAACTCATCCATTTCTTACCCAGACCACCAGAAGTTTCCTCACCCAATCGTAAAGTACGTTTCTTTTCATTAAACCCCACACGACACGTACTGACCCTCATATCACAAGGTCATGGTGAACCAAAGGTACTATGGACAGCGGTAACACTCCTTATTTTCTTGGTGTGCTCGCAAGTACTGCTGTACGGTATGATGTCCTCCGATTCCTCCGACCCGTTCTACTGGATGCGGGTCATCCTGGTCGCTAACTGTGGTACACTCATGGAACTCGGAATCACGCTTATGATCAGTTCTGGAATGGTATACAACTTTTGGTGGGTACCAATCCTATCAATGTCGATTTCAGTGTTAAGGAAGATTGGGCGTTGTTCAGTGCTCAGAAACGTGAGTGCCGCATCGTCGTGTGTGGTGTACATTTCCAGCCCTCCTCCGTTCGCATTCTCCTCTTTGATTACAATGTCTTCATCATTCGCATGTGCATGCGCGAAGAAGCACATACTGACTAAAAATGTTGCAGTCTTCGCTCTCATTATTGCTAGCTGGAAGATAGCAGAAAGGATGGCATACCTACAGAACACGTACGTCCACATGACTCTTTATTAGACTCTGCCCACAATACGACAAGAAGACCGTGTGCCAGTGTACTGAGTGGGATATAGAGTAACCTGGTAGCCATGTACAATCACACCTGTAGTTCGTAACTTCCCTCATCCGTACATGGGCTGAAACAAATAAACAAGATGGTAAGAATAGATGTCGAGATCGTAGGATGTAAAAACTAAACAGAATCATCCAATCCAGATGTGGAGGATACGTCCACACATATCATGAATAGTTGATATAGGAGGGGGCATTACGGAAGATGGGAGAAGGGCCGTACGCGCTGACACATTTGACGATATACAGTACGCTGTGGATGGTGGTATGTGGCTTTGCTTTTGCTTTTTGCTCATTTTTTTTGTAGCATCTACATTACTATCTATCTCGTTTATTCCCTGCCCCTTTCGTCTCCCTTTTCCTTTTCTTTCCTTCCCCACCACATTCTCTTGCACCATGATATTTATCCGCATACATCCCATCCATTAATCCTCCATTCCTTCTATGAAACTACAGGTCCATTATAGCTACAACGTAAGCCTCATCTCGCGTGCAAACCATTCTCGCACTGTCCACCATCTTATCCACTCCATTCTTGGACTAGACACTGACTGCAACGGTGAAGGCGCACGCTGCTACTTGTATACTTCGCCGATGAGGACAGCAAGCACAATTTAAGGACTCACACATAGATCTCGACGCTCGTCCATTCGCATTCGTTGGCGTCAGCATTGAAGAAGGGTGGTGGGCCAATTCGCGGAGTCGCTGACGTTGTCTGCGCCTCGTCGCCTCGTATCACGTTCTCGGGCGTCCCCGGTGGGGCATACGAAAATGTGTGTGGTAGGTTGCGTGTGCGTGCTTGCGTGCATTTGCGTGCCACGCAACCTGGACTTAATACATAAATTGGGTGTATAGTTGGATTATTTTTATGAATAATATTAATGTTGCCATCCATTTACTGTTGATTACTGAGGCTTGACTTGGACTTGCATCAAGTCCGTGCTTTCTGACACCTTTCCGTGTTGAAGTTGGTTCTATGTGAGGCTCATTTAATTACTGTGTCCCACCTACTTTTAATAAAAATTTTCTTGTAATGCACTCAATATTGCTGCCATGTGCGCAGTTCTGCTTAGGAAAACAGATACTACTACAGTTTGTGCACCTTCTTAGTAACTTTGTAGTGACTCAACACCGTATGAGTTGAGCATAAGTCTCAATTGTAATTGTGTGACATCAGTACTCAATCATCGGAGCACAACCTAAACAACAAGCACGTAACAAGTACAGCGAGGAATATATTTATACTTGTAGATATCAAGTTTGTACTGTATTAGGATCTGTAGATCACATATATTTAAAGACTTAGCCACAGGCAATACTTAACGCTGTAGAGTCCGTGCGCCGGCACCATACTTGGCAAAAATCTTAACAGTATGGCCTTTCACTGCCGAAGATTTTTTGTGCCTTGTTATTTCTCTTAGCCTCGTCTCCACCACCCCTGTTTGAATAATATACACTGGTGAACACGCAACTGGTACACAAATGCACTCAGCCAATACTCAACACATTCAGCCACTCACAACCGACACTCAACCGCACGCAACCTGCACACAGCCACGCAACCACACAGCCACCACGCAACCACCGCAAATCACACTCAACCTACGCGCAAGTACCACGCAATCAATATTTAGATGCACGCAAGTGCACTCGGTCAGTGCGCATTATTCCTCACCTACACAAAGCCGTATCGAAATAAATTAAACACACTTGGCATATTAGTATTTATGTTTCAACTTACTATCCGACTCGAAATTGACGTTTTAGGTGTGTAATCACCGTGAATTGTCTGCGTTGAAATGATTATTTTCATTCCTTATGTTTCAACTTTCCGTATTACTTCAAATTTGAGTTTTAGATGAGTAAACTCCGCCAAATTTTCTTGTTGAGATGATTCCTATTGTAAATTGAGTTGTGATTGTAGTCTCTGTTGCTACCTTCGCTTTTAAATTCATTGTTTCAAGCCCTTACATATTTATACTCAATGGAGCAAAGGCAGCTGCTGATGCAACCGTTTGCCACCGTGAAAGCCAGGTTCGCTGATCTCGACGGTCTGCGTTGGACACAAACTGCGCTGTGCAAGCTCCAGGTGCCGTGCCCCATCCCCTACTTGTGCCCTGCGTGCTTATAAACATTCTTCATCCATTCAAGCCACGGTCTGCTGCTGCTGGTCTCTCCCTCCAATAACGCCAATGGCAATGTCAATGGCACCGCCCATACCACTACCAACAGCAACAGCAACACATTCATAGTCTTCACCAACGCCGACCTGCCTCCTTCTCCGTAGATAACTCCTCTTCTTCCTCCTCTTCTTCGCGCACTTCCTCCATGTCCTCCCCTCCCCTTCCTCTCATCCCCTATCATTCTTACTTGGCTTGCCAACCCTGGATCCTCCATATCGCCATCGAGACGGCACCCCGTGCACTCCCCATCAAAGGTCTCTTCGCAGCCCCAGCCCTGCCGTCCCAGGCCCGTCGCGATCGGGTCAGAGTCAGAGTCACGGTCTAGGTCTGGCAGGCGGAGACGGATCGGAGTGGGGTACGTTCCCGCGGGCGTCAAACCTCCGCAGCATTTACGTTTACCTTTCATGCCGGAGCAAACTGCGGATCTCGGATGATGTCATGCGTGGCCTGGGTGTTGATGGGGATGAGTATGAAGACCGGATGAGGACGGGGACGATGAACACGAGGACGAGGACGAAGACTACGAGGAAGGGGACGGGGACGAGGACGGGCGGGATGACGAGGACTACAGGGATGATGACGATGATGATATTACGGAAGTCAACTTCCCGCCCTCGACATTGACTTTGCGTCCACTGAGCATACAGGGCCACACTCGCTCATACCTCCACTCCGCTCTCGCTCCCGTCTCCGCCCGCCTGGCCTGACACTGACACTGACCTACCGCCTCCCATCACCATCGGAGCATACGCATAAGCATGTATTCGAGCAGGGCGCAGCCCCACTCGAACTCGAACCCGTTGTGGAGGGCGGAACCAACGCTGCAGTCGCATACCACCACCACCGACACGAACGAGAATGGGAACAGGCTGTTCGCAAGCGCGAGCATGAACGTGGGCAGCGGAAGGGACAGGGACAGGGACAGGGACAGGGCAGCAGCCGACTCGACAAGGCCGCGCGGTGACACGCCAGAAACCCACGACAACGCAACGACAAAGAGCAAAGAGCTCGTTTTGCATCGCGATGTGCCGCCTCCGCCTTCTTCCACCCTGAGTTCGGGTTTGGGTTCCATCCTTACTTCCATTTCCACTTCGAGTTTGACTTTGACGTCCACTTTGACACTCCCCTTTCCTTCTAGCGTAACTGCAACTCCTCTATTCTCCCCTGACTCGGACACAGGCGCAGCCCTCGACGATGCAAACGCAAACTCTAACGAGGAAGATGAAGACAAAGACGTACTCTCCCTCTCCCTCCTCCCCCCCTCACCATCTCCATTCGCACCATCGCTGAGGGAATGCAGATCTCCAGCTATAACATTAACACCAACATCATGCAGCGCATATGGTTGCATCTGCCGCTTCGTCACCGTCAGCATCGTCGTTCTCATCGACTGCCCTGAGCTCTGTGATGTCACCGGCGGCAGCGGCATGGGAGCAGGAGTACGCGCGTGTCAGCACGGACATGGACACAAACACAGACACGAGAGCAAGGGCGTCGTGATCGGCGCGGGAGAGGTTATGGGTGTTTCTAGGTGGGGGCGGGGATGCCGACGCCGACTGCAACGGTGAGCCGTCGTGATCTTCTTTTAATCCATCTCATTCTTCTTCTCACGACAGCAATAACAGCAGCAATATCGACAGCAGCAGCAGCAGCAGCAAGGCACTGCATACATTCATCATAGACTCTTTTCCGATCTGTACTACAACTGCAACTGCGTCTACATCTACACCTACGACTTCACGATCAGGTTCTCATTCTCATTCTCGTAATCCCACTTCCAGATATTACGCATACCCTGACGTTAACACACACCCGCATTCCCATTCTTATCACTCGTCCGCCTCCGCCTACAACAACAATAACTATCACGAAGACCGCGACCAAGAGGACGACCAAGTGGATGACGACTCCTGTTCTATAGATGAAGATGGGGATAGGGGATACGATGACGTTTGCGTCCATGTCTATATCATTGAACCCGTACCTGAATGCAAGTCCAAGTCCAAGGGCGGATTCGGCAACAACGGCGGTGGCGGCTGTCCCAGACTTGCGCTCGGACACACCAAGCACGAGCACGAGCATGAGCACGAGGGGTTGAGGAACGATAGCGCGACGATGATGACGATGCAGGTATGAGGCGAAGTTGGAGTTGGAGTTGGAGGTACAAGTTGAACAGGCAGCACGCACACACAGAGTGTGGGTGTGGGTGGTTGGGTGGTTGTGGGTGTGTCGGTGATACAGGGGCACGGGAATGGGCATGCGAGTGCGAATAGGACGGGAGTAGGATCGAAATACAAGGGAGGAGGACTGAGGCTGAGGGCTGAGGGTTCTATCCCCTATCGTCAGTGCCGGTGTCGGAAGCTGGGTCATGGGTCCTGTTAATGCTAGCTCTTGGTATCAATCCAAACCCAGACGGAGGAGGCAACTGCCACACTTGTACGCGGTGTGTGCCCTTTACGCTTTACTCAATACTGTATACAGTATCCACGTTCTCGACAGCCCGGTTGTCGGTGACTGTCCATTCGCGACTCGCTGTCGTTTTCGGTACTACAGTGTGTGAGGGAAGGGGAAGGGACAGGGGTGTTGCATGTGCACTCCTTTCTTTTACATTGTTGATGCTCGTCGCCATACATTGTCTTCCACGCTCTATGTGTAGCAATATGTACACAATAATGTGTTTCTCACCTCTACATAGCGACGTAGACTAATCATGCATGAATGACACAGAGTCACCAAAAGAACCATCTGTGGCAGCTGAAATTTTGTGTCTAGGGCTAGAAATACTAGGCTTTTAAAACATGAAAAGGGCCCTGGCTTTTGCCAGCCAGCCCATGTTGCTGACACTGTTGGAGACTTTGGTCAGCGAGCTGGTAGCCTGGACAGTTGTGTGCCATGACCTGGTCACCACAGGCCCATCGTCTTCGCAAACTGATTCCACCATCGCTTCTTGGACTGACACATCAATAATGACAGATGATTCCATTGTCTGTGCACTCGTAGGCGGAATAATCCTGGTGGACTGCAACCAGCTGAGCCGCCGTGGGATGATCCTGGAGGAGATGCTTGGTGGGCTGCTATGTGGTGCATTTGCGTGACATGGGTGTTGTCTTCACTATGTGCATGGTCATTTGAATAGGCTGATGCCCCAGAAGCGATGGAACCAGTGCTGTCATTCTAAAATAGAACAAATTTATAAGAATAGAAGCATCAGTCAACAGTTGAAACTCACATACCGCCAATTGGGTTTGAAAAAACAGCGAATTGGAAGTGATTTTCATCAGCGAAGGCGTTGTGGGCCGTTTGTTCTCCACTGTTGAAGCACCTTCCACAGGCTGTGGGAGGTTTAAGTGGGGGCTCATGATATGCAGGGAAGCAGAAGCAGACACACCTGACCTATCCTTGATATTGAGATGCTGGCTCGCTGTCTGTGTCTGCGCCTTTTGATGGCAAGAGAGCTTGCAGGCCTCCCATCCGGAGAATGACCCAAATAAAATCCAGGGCCAGTAAGCTGTTCTTGAGCCTTCTGTTCGATCTCCCTTTCCAATTGTTGAAATATCTATCATATGGCCCCTGAATGTAAGTACATGCAAGATGCAACCGTAATTTGAACAACACGTATCTTTTGAGCAGTTCGAGGTCTCCATCCATACTCTCTATTGAGGAATCTACCTTTTAACGAGAACAGCACGTTGAATAAGAGGGATTATGAGTGTGAGCTGGATGTCGGGTGATAATGCTGGGGAGAGAACTAGGCATTAGTTCAGGCACCTCAGAATCCCACGTTATCATTCTGTCTCCAGTTCGGACTCCGCCACATAGCTTATTATGAAATCGTCCATGGTTCTATGATCGGTCCATCATGCAAAACGAGTAGGCACTGCAGTCCATAGATTTCAATAAATGCTATTGCCTTTCTTGTACATTTTTAGACCTTATTATTGTTGAAAGCAAACAAGTGAAAACCGTAGGATTGGTAGGTAACTCAATTATTCAATGAATAGAATAATCTATCTACTGGTTTACTCAATTACCAAATGTCAGATCAATCTAAGGTCCTATTACCAGCACGTTCCTTAGTCACTACAAGAAAGGTAACCACTTGAATAGTAAGTATAGTAAAATATTACAGTGGATTGATTAATTGAACGAAAGAAATTCAATGTTCAGTAGATTAATCCAAGTCAATAGAAATAAATTGAACAGAATTCCCAAGAAAGAATGAAACAATTGTATTCAACAGGATAGCGAAACGATGAAAAGTACACAATAATGAGAGGAAAAGATAGAAACAATGGGAGAGAATATATTATGAGGATAGAACTGCAACCATGTCTGCAGTGGTGTCCATTGTTCAATATATTCCAAATTGCTGTGCAATATATCATTGATAAAAAAGCAGGCATTGAGGCAAAGACACTATACACCACATATTTGAGAATTATAACGTGAAATAAGTCAATTCAGAGTCGGCTGCCATACACACAAGAAACACAATGCGATAATCGCTTTGGAGATCACTTGTTCAATTAACTAAAAATACCTACATAACTCAGTCATTGTCCGAATGGGTTTGCTTGATACGTATGTTCTAAAGATGTGCTTGGGTTGCTTTCGGGCCCGCAAACTGTCTTATGTGCTTGCAACAATTCATTTACTATGACGCCGCTGGACCAAAGAATACTTTCCCACACGTGCCTGGAGTGGTCGTACTTCAAATTAAGATTGAGCACCTTGTGCATGCAATTTATTCTATACTAACACTTTAGTTCACGTCCGTGCAGTTTATTATCCAGTCTGTGCTGGGTCCATGGCAGTCTGTGTCTATCCATTCTTGTGAAGGGATAACATGACGACAACAGTGTTGTCCTGGCCCCCAGCTCTGCCGCTTCCTACAAGGATCCGTAGACCATTGATTCGGACATCAGATCGGTCTGCTCCTGCGTACTTGAGCGAGTTCCCAACACCATCATTGTCGTTATCGGATTTATAGTCAGGCTCTTGTCTGGACACTCCTCCAACTACACAAACAACAACACAATCACAAACAACCTGAAACCCCTCCTCCACCCATACCTCTGCGACTCGCGAATTGAACTAGAACCTCGCCGCTGCACACACAGTAGAGCACACAGTGGCGGCGGCTGGACGTGTGCTGTTACCCACCGCCTTTCCTCAAGCGAACACTGTCAAACGCGAATGTGTGCACCTTGTCATCCAGCAGCACAGAGCCAGCAGCACAGATATGGTGGGAGCGGGAGCGGATGGGAGTTAGCGTGGGTAGTGCGGGGGTACGAGAAGGTATGCAGGGGATGCAGGGAAGAAGGGAAGGGGAGGAGAAAGCGCACCTTGGCCTTGGCATGTTGCCCATCCCACAATACATGCAGCTCTTGAGGAAGTGTACCTCCGTGGGGATCATCTTGTTGTTGAGCCACCTGAGCTCAGTGAGCAGGGTGTTGATGAACGCCAGTGCAAGCGGGTACTGGCGGGACTCAAGTTGTCTGTATGTATGATAACAATAACTTAGCATATGAAAACCAAAAATTAGAATTATGACAATAAAAGAGCGTATGCATGGCCCATTCAGGAAGATGCGCTTCTCTTCTTCTCTTTCTTCACAGACAATATTGTCTGTCAGTGCTTTATCTGCACTTCTGGAAGTCCAGGATTGCGGCAAAGTAGTCCAGGAGTGTGCGGACTGGGCAGAGGAGTAATCATGGGTTAGATCAATGATGAGATCAAGTCTGAGCACTGCGTTCGGCGTGAGTGCAGAGTTTATGGATGTGTGTTGCTTTATTTCTTCTCCTTGCTAGCACTCCTTGCTCTCTCTCCCCCACTCCCCCCCTGCCTCCCCTCCTCTTGTGTCTGTGTTTTATTTCCTTTGATTTGGCTCACAGCAACCTCTCCCATTTTATATCCCTCTCCCAGCTCTCATGCAAGATCAACATGGCACACAGCACAAACCCATTGCTCAAGAACTGTGCTGCTTGGGGGCATGCAGAGGCTAGGTGTTGGGTTGGGGTTGGGGTTGGTGTGTTAGTGTGTTAGTGAATTAATGGATTGGGTTTTCAGAAGGGAGGAGAGCACATACGAATACCTTACATTGTAATCCAAGCTTTTTTTTGTTCTTTTTTGCTTTTTTGCCTTTGTCTTCAGTCGCTCCTTTTTTTTTCTCCTTCATTTCCTGTTGCCATTCCCGTTCCCACACTGAGTTCATTCCTATCGTCAGTTCAATTTCAATTCAGCAAAATAATCTGCTAGCAGCACTCACAATTCCGTTTACTGCTGACAACTTGAACCCCCACGGCCGCGAGAGTCTTGCAGGCTTGCTTCTGCCAGTGTTCGACAACTTTCTTTGTGCTTAAATTCACCGCAAGCGCTGAGCGCTGCACAAATGCACAAATGAACTGATTATATAAGGTGCTGATGGGACTCTCCACCTTTCTATCGGAGTGAAATGACAGAACGACTCAGAGTCCGTGAATAAGGAGAAGCTAATATTTGTCAATGGACTGTAGCCCAGAATTATAGCTACAGTGAAGAATGAAGAGTGACCCTCGAGACAGAAACAGAAATTCAATAATTAGAAAAGAGTGCGTGAAATGACTATTCTGTGTCGCATACTAATAATTGCTGGCTGTCCCTGGATTCTGAATTTGCGACTTTATTAAAGTAGTGTAGATTATTATTAACAAGTCTTGAAAAACGTGATGATACCATCTTTAATGCTTCAAGAGACCCACCAAAGCCTGTGCGGCACAGAAGGAACAATAGACAGTAACCAAAGGTCCTGATAAGGTAGCATAGACTATAGACGAGCTGCAGTGTCGATACATAGTACTTTCTCACTTATTTCCCTCACATTTCCTCTCACCGCCGTCACCATAGAATAGTGAGTATGTAATAGTTACTGCATGCATGATGCATGATGTATAAGAGAACTAGGAGGAGCATGTGCGTGTTTTTCCAAATAGTTACTGTGTGCAGAACGAGGGAGAAGCAAGTACATATTTTCACCATACTGCCAATACATAAGTTCTCAAACATCATATCCTGTTTCTCCACTATGACCCGAAGACAAACTATCTGTTCTTTGCACACCTGCAACTTCTAGTGCTGATAGGGACAGGCAGACAAGAGAATTGGATGGCTTAGATTTTTCACTCACAGGTTCCTGATGACTCCAATGCAGCGTAATATGAATGTCACTGGCATTAATGTCGCCTTGGTCGTTTGAAACACGGCCGAGAATCAAGCAAACCAGCACAAGTAGATTGGATGTAATTATACCTACGGCTTCTTTAATTAAATGAATCAGTATTCTAGTTTGTGGCTGTGGATATGGGAAGAGTAGCTCACTTCGGCATGACATGTCATTATCCATACCACAAGAGTGCCGGGTCCAACAACATATCCACCATATGAGACGGTACAGAGAGCAATAGACACGATCAGGGTTATTGAGTTGGCAGAGAATACCAGCTGTACCTGAAGACGCTTGTTTGCAATAAGATTGATGTCCCATGGCTGATGTACAGGTATTGTGATCAGTGCAATATTGCCAATCACATCCACTGCCACATGTAATCTTAATGAGAACTAGTCAATTGCACAAACTCCATAGTGATGACTCTGGCTCTTGAACAACAAAGTACAAGCACTATTAATTTAAGAACTTTATATTTAATAAAATCTACAATTAGTTTGTCTGATTTGACCACCTCAAGTGTGATCTTGGATCAGACACTGATATCAGCCAGGTCCAACAACCCTTGGACATCGGATAGCCCATTGATTCAAACAGTTGAGATATTACACATGTGATGCATATTGATGAGTCAGCATGTATTTTCTTTGACATGATGAGTCAGCATGTATTCTCCTTGACATGATGAGTCAGCGTGTATTCTCCTTTACATGATGAGTCAGCATGTATTCTCCTTTACATGATGAGTCAGCGTGTATTCCCCTTTACATGATGAGTCAGCATGTATTCTCCTTTACATGATGAGTCAGCGTATATTCTCTTTGACATGCTCACTCATGTGACCTTAACATGGACTGCAAAATTCTGCTTAGTACCACCCTGTCCATTTGTATGCTGTAGCCCTGTAATAATATACACTGAGTCCTGTAAAAAGCAGCAATAGTGAAAGCTAATAGAACCAATGAACCAGACAAGTCTAATATAGGACAGTCAGTACTTCAGTGCAGGTGAACAGAGTGACAAACTCTGTTTATTTAAACAGGTTCTGAGTGAGAGTAGGTATTAGTAGTACCTGTAAAGTAGTAGGTTCTTTAGCTTGGATAAAAATTTGCGGATTTGGAGTATACCAATGTTTCAAGGATATAATAAGGATGTCCCATGCCAAAAATTAGTGAAATCAGCGGTCCCATTCTCGAGATATGAAGGGGGAGGGGAAGGAGGAAGGGTACATACAAGATATTCAAATCTGGCTCACCAACTTAGAATGTGGTATCCACATACTCATATTCACTCCCTCGAATTATGGAAAAATATGTTTTGTAGATGGTGAACCCAAACTGAATATCTTTGGATGGAGGGAAGGCTGGATACTGTTGTGCTCAAAAGATATTCATCATCAACTTCGGGATTCCAAAACTAGTTCCTCATAGTCAGGGACATCTTGGGAGCCCATTACAATCATTTTGGAAGACTCCCATGTGTGCTGAATATTTTCAGGCAGGGGGAGGAGGACAACAATGGTCAGTGATGTTGAAAATATTCATGTGATTGTTGAGAGGCTAATAAATGATCATTTTGTGAATTAGTACCCTAGGAATACATATTCTATGTGTGTTTTAGTATGGGGAGATGCTCCCCAAGGAATACAAGGATGGTAGCATTGGTAGGTGGAAGGCAGAGGCAGAGGCAGAAGGCAGAAGCGGACTCGGAATGCGAAACATAGGTCAGAGCAGGATGTGGTGATAGAAGTGGGAGGCAGAGGTCAGAGTGCAAGGTGGAGGTCAGAGTGCAAGGTGGAGGTCAGGGCAGGATGTGGACAACACCGGTATATTCAGATAACATTATCACTGATAGAAGTGCACACCTCTGTGGAATATTTCTACTGACACACAGTACAAAGTGTATGAAGCAAGTTCAACTTTTAATTAGTTACTATCAATACTGCTACTACTTTCACTCTCCTAGTCCTCATCTTCCTCTGAAAGCACTCCACTCTTCACACCGCATTTGTTGACATTTCCAACTTTCCTCAGTCCGCTTTTTTCTGCCTTTTGGATTTTTTGAACTCCGCTTTTCCGACTTGCGCTCACCACACTCAGTCCGCACTCAGCCTGCACTCAGTTCGCTTTTTCCGCTTTTTAGTCCACATTTTAATCTTTCAGCAAGGGGATGGAGGACAGCTATGGTCAGTTCTATTGAAATATATATTGATGTGATTGTTGAGAAGCTAATAAATAAAAACTACTTTACCAATGGAAAGAAATTGTGGAAGGGGAAATATGAGTCCTGTTTTCAAACATTTTAGTCCGCTTTTCAGGCCACTTTTTAGATTAGTTTGGACAGCTTTTGAGACCGCTTTAGTCCGCTTTTGAGACGGCTCTCAGTCCGCTTTTGGACCCCTTTGGACCCCTTTTGGACCAGTTTGGACCACTTTCGACACCGCTTTTCAGGCCACTTTTTAGTATTTTTAGAAAGGGGATAGAGAACACCTATGGTCAGTTATATTAAAAGTATTCATGTAATTGTTGAGAGGCTAATAAATAGTTATTGTGTGATTGAGTAGCCTGGAAATACATATTCTGTGTCTTTTGATATTGGAGGACAGGTGGGAGAGAAGATGGAAATGGAAGGTGGTTATAAAAATCAAAGTAAGACCAGAAAGCAGAGAGGAGGTGGGAGCAAGAACTGCATGCACACTGACATTATCACCGCACTCCAACAATATTTCTGAACACTTACATCATCAGCGCCCTCTGCACTCCAACACCATCTCTGCCCCCTGCACTCCAACACCATCACCGCACTCTGCACTCCTACAATATTTATGGACACCGACACCACTACCGCCCTCTGCATTCCGACACCATCACTGCACTCTGCACTCCAACACCATTACCACACTTGGCACTCCTACAATATTTCTGGACACTGACATCATCCCCACCCTCTGCACCCTGACACTGTCACTGCACCCTGCACTCTTACAATATATACATGCTTATAAAATTCATAGAAAAATACTGCTTCTTGAAACCTTACTCCTTCCTATTCTTCTCAAACCCCATGGTGTCTCATAGGTAATCTCATTCTTTTCCCTCACATTTCTACCATTACTATCACACCTACCCCCTTTTGTTTGGATTCAGTATGATGAATGCCAGAGTGTGTCACTCATTTCCTTGACCATACTAATGTCTGATATTCTGAGCTTACAGTGGATCATTATAATTTGTCTTGGACATACTTCAGCCCTTTCATGCTTGTACTGAACCATTCTCCTCATTATTCTCTTTCTGAATGCACATATACGATCTCAGTTTCTCCATCTCACTCACCTAATTCTAAGAGAATACAGCTCCAGAATGCTAAATTATTATGTAGCATCTCAATGCTATGCCTCTTCAAATCCAACTATGCAGAGACATTTCAGCATTTGGAGGATTGGAGGTGGCAAAGTAGGTTGAGCTGCTCATGAAAAACTGATTGTTGTGCTTGACCAGGTGGTAGTGCATAATATGGCGGATAATCAGATACTGAAGGCGGTTCATGGGGAGACCTTGAAGTGGAATCATACACATCAATTCCATACCAGTCAGTTGGGTCATTGCTACTCAAGAAGGTACTGCTGCATGGACAATGATATTATCTTCAAATAAGTGTTGTAGCCCAGGCAACTAGTACTTTCCACTATTATAATTGGTACAGCAAAGGCTAGACAGTACACAGCGCATTTCATTCCTTTTCTGATAGTCTTTTCTATTATCACAAGCCAAGATATCTATTTAGTCTATAAAAACAGCCTTGTACCTTAGAATAGGAACCAATGACTATACACCCCTGATTTTATATCAGAATCCACTCTGAATATCCAGCATATTTGTTGCCTTATATCTTGTTGAAAAATAAAGTTATAAAGGGAACTCCACGGGTCACCCGCTGGATAAATGACGGATAGTTAATTATAGTCAGATAGCCACAAATTGTATCCATTTTTTACAATTTATTTCACGCAAACCGGTTGAGAACTAACCAAGTTATACCCTCTGCAAGTTTGTGGAACTTAGATCCAGTGGTAGTCATGCAACGAGCTCAACACTGATGGCGGGTATGCCAAATTTGGAAATTCACCAAATTAGATGACTGCTGCTGAGAAATCGTAATGTCACGGGATCAGTTTGCGTCACTTTCGGCTCAAACTTAGCAGGAGTATAGCTCTCTCGATTCTACACTGATTTGCACAAAAAGTTCTAAAAATAAGGTAAAATTTTTGCTATATACTAATTACATAAAACTCTGTGAAAATTTACAGGTAACCCATGCAGTTCCCTAGTGAGAAGTGAGAAAGAGAATAAGGGATCTTCTTACGGCAGTGTGCCAAACTATATACTACTACAAAAACAAGGGCTCTATGTTTGTGATTCAAACTTTGTCCAATCTAATCAATACATCTGTGACATGCAGAGAACTTGCCATTGTAGACCCCAATCAAACAAGTTTGACTGCTTATTATGAAGATCACGTGCTGACCTTGGATTGTTGCAAGGTCCTCACGTGATCACCATCAAAAATCGAGAATATCTGGGTCCTGTCTGATCTAATCAATACATCTATGATGTGCAGAAAACTTGCTCCAATCAAACAAGTTTGACCGCTTATTATGAAGATCACGTGCTGACCTTGGATTGTTGTGAGATCCTCATGTGATTACCATCAAAAATCGAGAATATCTGGCTCCTGTCTAATCTACAGTGACTTGCATACAGTATACTGACACTCCTTGGGACAATGACATTCCTTGGGTCAAATTGAAATTCCGACCCCAAATTTGATTCAAAACACTTAATGTTTGGTAAACTTATTTACGTAGTATAGATACAAGCTCAGGCCAAATTTTATAGTGATTGGATAACTTCCCTGGTTCTAGATCAAAATATGATAAAGAATGTGGGTATATTTGACTGCAAAATTTTGCTTTCATGACTTTGTGCCATTTTGGTTTGGTTTTGGAGCAATATTTTTATACGTTCAGAAAGCTCTCATTTTCCTCTTTCCAATACACCTTTAATAGTCAGAATCCGGTCATTTTTGACCTCATAATGAATTGACTTTAGTGTCGGCATGACAATCTGATGCAATATGCACTGGTTCACACATGAGCATTACATTTTTGATGCACGGAAACACGGTTGGTAAAGGCTTGGGTCACACTATCCCAAGGACCGTCAGTGTGACATTTTGACATCCCCAGTAATTGTTGTACATTGCACCGAAACTCCCACTTTTGTCCTAAAAGGTTATCAGTAGGTGTATACAAAGTCCCTCCATGACCCAATGTAAAAATATTTAGAGATTATTAGGTAAAAAATTCAGGACAAAATGCTGTTCCAGAGAACGTCCATATACTGTATTTTTTGCAGTCTGAAATTTCAGCGTACACCTTGATGTGACCATCATTTAACTCTCTCACGGTAACTCCATTTTAAATACAACCCTGGGGCATGGAGCACAGCTCTTGTAAAAGTCCACTGTTATGAAGTCGCACTTGTAGGACAAAATATAATATACAGTTTGTTTACTGCATCCTGCAAGGATAGCTATCTCTGGGGTAGTTCTCTGTTGTTCATTATATCACATAAGAATACCACAATGCATATCTTGAGAAATAGAAGGGGCCATTGGAGTACAAAAGTCTTTCCATTCAATAAATACCTACATATGCCATTGTTACCAATGCCTGCATGTGCAAGATCTATCCCAACACCACAAAACTGGGAAAAAATAAGGTTTGAAGTGAGAAGTTGGTCACATCAAATGGCTTGAGGAAAATTTTGGACTGCAAAAAATATGCAAGTCACTGTAATCAATACATCTATGATGTGCAGGGAACTTGCTATTATACACCTAATCAAACAGGTTTGACCGCTTATTGTGAAGATCACGTGCTGACCTTGGACTATTACAAGGTCCTCACGTGATCACCATCAAAAATCTAGAATAAATCAATATGGTCAGAAAGCCAAATATTCCTACTATCTATCATTCTGAACCATATGCAAAACTTGGCGTACAAGATATATATATCTAAAGTTTCAGGAAAATACAACTTTAAGTAGATTGATGAGGTGAACTACTACCAGTGTAATTTTATTCAATTCATACGTCCCCACATTACATGGTTGTTAAGTTTGTAACAGATGTCACATCTGTCCCTCACAAGTGATCGCCCAGTGGCGGAAACCTTATTAATTATCAAAGGCGATCCCTGTGCCCAGAAATCACCAAAGCTGTCCACTAAATTAGGCGATCACCTGTTCGGTAGTTAAACATCACTGTGCCACACGGGAGATCGCCTCCCACGGACCAAATGCATTGGTAATTGAAATCTTGTCTACAACTCAACATATGGTGGACTACTAGATC
>JAJIRX010000632.1:0-11103 GCA_023853785.1 Psilocybe azurescens
TCAGAATCCCACGTTATCATTCTGTCTCCAGTTCGACTCCGCCACATAGCTTATTATGAAATCGTCCATGGTTCTATGATCGGTCCATCATGCAAAACGAGTAGGCACTGCAGTCCATAGATTTCAATAAATGCTATTGCCTTTCTTGTACATTTTTAGACCTTATTATTGGTGAAAGCAAACAAGTGAAAACCGTATATTGGTAGGTAACTCAATTATTCAATGAATAGAATAATCTATCTACTGGTTTACTCAATTACCAAATGTCAGATCAATCTAAGGTCCTATTACCAGCACGTTCCTTAGTCACTACAAGAAAGGTAACCACTTGAATAGTAAGTATAGTAAAATATTACAGTGGATTGATTAATTGAACGAAAGAAATTCAATGTTCAGTAGATTAATCCAAGTCAATAGAAATAAATTGAACAGAATTCCCAAGAAAGAATGAAACAATTGTATTCAACAGGATAGCGAAACAATGAAAAGTACACAATAATGAGAGGAAAAGATAGAAACAATGGGAGAGAATATATTATGAGGATAGAACTGCAACCATGTCTGCAGTGGTGTCCATTGTTCAATATATTCCAAATTGCTGTGCAATATATCATTGATAAAAAAGCAGGCATTGAGGCAAAGACACTATACACCACATATTTGAGAATTATAACGTGAAATAAGTCAATTCAGAGTCAGCTGCCATACACACAAGAAACACAATGCGATAATCGCTTTGGAGATCACTTGTTCAATTAACTAAAAATACCTACATAACTCAGTCATTGTCCGAATGGGTTTGCTTGATACATATGTTCTAAAGATGTGCTTGGGTTGCTTTCGGGGCCCGCAAACTGTCTTATGTGCTTGCAACAATTCATTTACTATGACGCCGCTGGACCAAAGAATACTTTCCCACACGTGCCTGGAGTGGTCGTATTTCATTAAGATTGAGCACCTTGTGCATGCAATTTATTCTATACTAACACTTTAGTTCACGTCCGTGCAGTTTATTATCCAGTCTGTGCTGGGTCCATGGCAGTCTGTGTCTATCCATTCTTGTGAAGGGATAACATGACGACACAGTGTTGTCCTGGCCCCCAGCTCTGCCGCTTCCTACAAGGATCTGTAGACCATTGATTCGACATCAGATCGGTCTGCTCCTGCGTACTTGAGCGAGTTCCCAACACCATCATCATTGCTATCGGATTTATAGTCAGGCTCTTGTCTGGACACTCCTCCAACTACACGAACAACAACACAATCACAAACAACCTGAAACCCTCCTCCACCCATACCTCTGCGACTCAAGTAATCGAACTAGAACCTCGCCGCTGCACACACAGTAGAGCACACAGTGGCAGCAGCTGGACGTGTGCTGTTACCCACCGCCTTCCTCAAGTGAACACTGTCAAACGCGAATGTGTGCACCTTGTCATCCAGCAGCACAGAGCCAGCAGCACAGAGCCAGCAGCACATATGGTGGGAGCGGGGAGCGGATGGAGTTAGCGGGGTAGTGCGGGGGTACGAGAGGTGGCGCAGGATGGGGAAGAAGGGAAGGGAGGAGAAGCGACCTTGGCCTTGGCATGTTGCCCATCCCACAATACATGCAGCTCTTTTGAGGTGTACCTCCGTGGGGATCATCTGGTTGTTGAGCCACCTGAGCTCAGTAGCAGGGTGTTGATGAACGCCAGTGCTTGCAATTACGGGACTCGCTTGTCCATACGTATTTATAACAATAACTTAGCATATGAAAACCAAAATTAGAATTATGACAAAAAAGAGCGATACGGCCCATTCAGGAAGATGCGCTTCTTCTTCTTCTTTCTTCACAGACAATATTGTCTGTCAGTGCTTTTATCTGCACTTCTGGAAGTCCAGGTGGGACAGGCAAAGAGTCCATGAGTGGACTGGGCAGAGGAGTAATCATGGGTTAGATCAATGATGAGATCAAGTCTGAGCACTGCGTTCGGCGTGAGTGCAGAGTTTATGGATGTGTGTTGCTTATTTCTTTCTCCTTGCTAGCACTCCTGCTCTCTCTCCCCTGCCCTCCTCTTGTGTCTGTGTTTTATTTCCTTGATTTGGCTCACAGCAACCTCTCCCATTTTATATCCCTCTCCCAGCTCTCATGCAAGATCAACATGGCACACAGCCTTGTGCACAGCACACAAACCCATTAAGCCTGCCAACTGAGCAGGCTTTTGGGGGCACGCAGAGCACAGGTACAAGGCTGGCTGGGGTTGGTGTGTTAGTGTGTTAGTGAATTAATGGATTGGGTTTTCAGAAGGGAGGAGAGCACATACGAATACCTTACATTGTAATCCAAGCTTTTTTTTGTTCTTTTTGCTTTTTGCCTTTGTCTTCAGTCGCTCCTTTTTTTCTCCTTCATTTCCTGTTGCCATTCCCGTTCCTGCTCCCACACTGGAGTTCATTCCTATCGTCAGTTCAATTTCAATTCAGCAAAATAATTCTAGCAGCACTCACAATTCGTTTACTGCTGACAACTTGAACCCCCCACGTTCCGCAGTCTTGCAGGCTGCTTCTGCCAGTGTTCAACAACTTTTGTGCTAATCACTGCAGCGCTGAGCTGCACAAATGCACAAATGAACTGATTATATAAGGTGCTGATGGGACTCTCCACCTTTCTATCGGAGTGAAATGACAGAACGACTCAGAGTCCGTGAATAAGGAGAAGCTAATATTTGTCAATGGACTGTAGCCCAGAATTATAGCTACAGTGAAGAATGAAGAGTGACCCTCGAGACAGAAACAGAAATTCAATAATTTGAAAAGAGTGCGTGAAATGACTATTCTGTGTCGCATACTAATAATTGCTGGCTGTCCCTGGATTCTGAATTTGCGACTTTATTAAAGTAGTGTAGATTATTATTAACGAGTCTTGAAAAACATGATGATACCATCTTTAACGCTTCAAGAGACCCACCAAAGCCTGTGCGGCACAGAAGGAACAATAGACAGTAACCAAGGGTCCTGATAAGGTAGCATAGACTATAGACGAGCTGCGGCGTCGATACATAGTACTTTCTCACTTATTTCCTCACATTTCCTCTCACCGCCGTCACCATAGAATAGTGAGTATGTAATAGTTACTGCATGCATGATGCATAATGTATAAGAGAACTAGGAGGAGCATGTGCGTGTTTTCCAAATAGTTACTGTGTGCAGAACGAGGAGAAGCAAGTACATATTTTCACCATACTGCCAATACATAAGTTCTCAAACGTCATATCCTGTTTCTCCACTATGACCCGAAGACAAACTATCTGTTCTTTGGACACCTGCAACTTCTAGTGCTGATAGGGACAGGCAGACAAGAGAATTGGATGGCTTAGATTTTTCACTCACAGGTTCCTGATGACTCCAATGCAGCGTAATATGAATGTCACTGGCATTAATGTCGCCTTGGTCGTTTGAAACACGGCCGAGAATCAAGCAAACCAGCACAAGTAGATTGGATGTAATTATACCTACGGCTTCTTTAATTAAATGAATCAGTATTCTAGTTTGTGGCTGTGGATATGGGAAGAGTAGCTCACTTCGGCATGACATGTCATTATCCATACCACAAGAGCGCCGGGTCCAACAACATATCCACCATATGAGATGGTACAGAGAGCAATAGACACGATCAGGGTTATTGAGTTGGCAGAGAATACCAGCCGTACCCGAAGATGCTTGTTCGCAATAAGATTGATGTCCCATGGCTGATGTACAGGTATTGTGATCAGTGCAATATTGCCAATCACATCCACTGCCACATGTAATCTTAATGAGAACTAGTCAATTGCACAAACTCCATAGTGATGACTCTGGCTCTTGAACAACAAAGTACAAGCACTATTAATTTAAGAACTTTATATTTAATAAAATCTACAATTAGTTTGTCTGATTTGACCACCTCAAGTGTGACCTTGGATCAGACACTGATATCAGCCAGGTCCAACAACCCTTGGACATCGGATAGCCCATTGATTCAAACAGTTGAGATATTACACATGTGATGCATATTGATGAGTCAGCATGTATTTTCTTTGACATGATGAGTCAGCGTGTATTCTCCTTTACATGATGAGTCAGCGTGTATTCTCCTTTACATGATGAGTCAGCATGTATTCTCCTTTACATGATGAGTCAGCGTGTATTCTCCTTTACATGATGAGTCAGCATGTATTCTCCTTTACATGATGAGTCAGCGTGTATTCTCCTTTACATGATGAGTCAGCGTGCTCTTTGACATGCTCACTCATGTGACCTTAACATGGACTGCAAAATTCTGCTTAGTACCACCCTGTCCATTTGTATGCTGTAGCCCTGTAATAATACACTGAGTCCTGTAAAAAGCAGCAATAGTGAAAGCTAATAGAACCAATGAACCAGACAAGTCTAATATAGGACAGTCAGTACTTCAGTGCAGGTGAACAGAGTGACAAACTCTGTTTATTTAAACAGGTTCTGAGTGAGAGTAGGTATTAGTAGTACCTGTAAAGTAGTAGGTTCTTTAGCTTGGATAAAATTTGCAGATTTGAGTATACCAATGTTTCAAGGATATAATAAGGATGTCCCATGCCAAAAATTAGTGAAATCAGTCCCATTCTCGAGATATGGGGGAGGGGAAGGAGGAAGGGTACATACAAGATATTCAAATCTGGCTCACCAACTTATAATGTGGTATCCACATACTCATATTCACTCCTTGATTATGGAAAAATATGTTTTGTAGATGGTGAACCCAAACTGAATATCTTTGGATGGAGGGGAAGGCTGGATACTGTTGTGCTCAAAAGATATTCATCATCAACTTTGGGGATTCCAAAACTAGTTCCTCGTAGTCAGGGACATCTTGGGAGCCCATTAAAATCATTTTTGGAAGACTCCCATGTGTGCTGAATATTTTCAGGCAGGGGAGGAGGACAACAATGGTCAGTGATGTTGAAAATATTCATGTGATTGTTGAGAGGCTAATAAATGATCATTTTGTGAATTAGTACCCTAGGAATACATATTCCATGTGTGTTTTAGTATGGGGAGATGCTCCCCAAGGAATACAAGGATGGTAGCATTGGGAGGTGGAAGGCAGAGGCAGAGGCAGAAGGCAGAAGCGGACTTGGAATGCAAAACATAGGTCAGAGCAGGATGTGGTGATAGAAGTGGGAGGCAGAGGTCAGAGTGCAGGAGGTAAGCAAGAATGCGGATGTGGACAACACCGGTATATTCAGATAACATTATCACTGATAGAAGTGCACACCTCTGTGGAATATTTCTACTGACACACAGTACAAAGTGTATGAAGCAAGTTCAACTTTTAATTAGTTACTATCACTACTGCTACTACTTTCACTCTCCTAGTCCTCATCTTCCTCTGAAAGCACTCCACTTTTCACACCGCATTTGTTGACATTTCCAACTTTCCTCAGTCCGCTTTTTCTGCCTTTTGGATTTTGAACTCCGCTTTTCCGACTTGTGCTCACCGCACTCAGTCCGCACTCAGCCTGCACTCAGTTCGCTTTTTCCGCTTTTTAGTCCACATTTTAATCTTTCAGCAAGGGGATGGAGGACAGCTATGGTCAGTTCTATTGAAATATATATTGATGTGATTGTTGAGAAGCTAATAAATAAAAACTACTTTACCAATGGAAAGAAATTGTGGAAGGGAAATATGAGTCCTGTTTTCAAACATTTTAGTCCGCTTTTCAGGCCACTTTTTAGATTAGTTTGGACCGCTTTTGAGACCGCTTTAGTCCGCTTTTGAGACGGCTCTCAGTCCGCGGACCCCTTTGGACCCCTTGGACCAGTTTGGACCACTTTTGACACCGCTTTTCAGGCCACTTTTAGTATTTTAGTATTTTAGAAAGGGGATAGAGAACACCTATGGTCAGTTATATTAAAAGTATTCATGTAATTGTTGAGAGGCTAATAAATAGTTATTGTGTGATTGAGTAGCCTGGAAATACATATTCTGTGTCTTTTGATATTGGAGAACAGGTGGGAGAGAAGATGGAAATGGAAGGTGGTTATAAAAATCAAAGTAAGACCAGAAAGCAGAGAGGAGGTGGGAGCAAGAACTGCATGCACACTGACATTATCACCGCACTCCAACAATATTTCTGAACACTGACATCATCAGCGCCCTCTGCACTCCAACACCATCTCTGCCTCTGCACTCCAACACCATCACCGCACTCTGCACTCCTACAATATTTATGGACACCGACACCACTACCGCCCTCTGCATTCCGACACCATCACTGCACTCTGCACTCCAACACCATTACCACACTTGGCACTCCTACAATATTTCTGGACACTGACATCATCCCCACCCTCTGCACCTGACACTGTCACTGCACCCTGCACTCTTACAATATATACATGCTTATAAAATTCATAGAAAAATACTGCTTCTTGAAACCTTACTCCTTCCTATTCTTCTCAAACCCCATGATGTCTCATAGGTAATCTCATTCTTTTCCCTCACACTTCTACCATTACTATCGCACCTACCCCCTTTGTTTGGATTCAGTACGATGAATGCCAGAGTGTGTCACTCATTTCCTTGACCATACTAATGTCTGATATTCTGAGCTTACAGTGGATCATTATAATTTGTCTTGGACATACTTCAGCCCTTTCATGCTTGTACTGAACCATTCTCCTCATTATTCTCTTTCTGAATGCACATATACGATCTCAGTTTCTCCATCTCACTCACCTAATTCTGAGAGAATACAGCTCCAGAATGCTAAATTATTATGTAGCATCTCAATGCTATGCCTCTTCAAATCCAACTATGCAGAGACGTTTCAGCATTTGGAGGATTGGAGGTGGCAAAGTAGGTTGAGCTGCTCATGAAAAACTGATTGTTGTGCTTGACCAGGTGGTAGTGCATAATATGGCGGATAATCAGATACTGAAGGCGGTTCATGGGAGACCTTGAAGTGGAATCATACACATCAATTCCATACCAGTCAGGGTCATTGCTACTCAAGAAGGTACTGCTGCATGGACAATGATATTATCTTCAAATAAGTGTTGTAGCCCAGGCAACTAGTACTTTCCACTATTATAATTGGTACAGCAAAGGCTAGACAGTACACAGCGCATTTCATTCCTTTTCTGATAGTCTTTTCTATTATCACAAGCCAAGATATCTATTTAGTCTATAAAAACAGCCTTGTACCTTAGAATAGGAACCAATGACTATACACCCTGATTTTATATCAGAATCTACTCTGAATATCCAGCATATTTGTTGCCTTATATCTTGTTGAAAAATAAAGTTATAAAGGGAACTCCACGGGTCACCCGCGGATAAATGACGGATAGTTAATTATAGTCAGATAGCCACAAATTGTATCCATTTTTACAATTTATTTCATGCAAACCGGTTGAGAACTAACCAAGTTATACCCTCTGCAAGTTTGTGGAACTTAGATCCAGTGGTAGTCATGCAATGAGCTCAACACTGATGGCGGGTATGCCAAATTTGGAAATTCACCAAATTAGATGACTGCTGAGAAATCGTAATGTCACGGCATCAGTTTGCGCACTTTCGGCTCAAACTTGGCAGGAGTATAGCTCTCTCGATTCTACACTGATTTGCACAAAAAAGTTCTAAAAATAAGGTAAAATTTTTGCTATATACTAATTACATAAAACTCTGTGAAAATTTACAGGTAACCCATGCAGTTCCCTAGTGAGAAGTGAGAAAGAGAATAAGGGATCTTCTTACAGCAGTGTGCCAAACTATATACTACTACAAAAACAAGGGCTCTATGTTTGTGATTCAAACTTTGTCTAATCTAATCAATACATCTGTGACATGCAGAGAACTTGCCATTGTAGACCCCAATCAAACAAGTTTGACTGCTTATTATGAAGATCACGTGCTGACCTTGGATTGTTGTGAGGTCCTCACGTGATCACCATCAAAAATCGAGAATATCTGGGTCCTGTCTGATCTAATCAATACATCTATGATGTGCAGAAAACTTGCTCCAATCAAACAAGTTTGACCGCTTATTATGAAGATCACGTGCTGACCTTGGATTGTTGTGAGGTCCTCATGTGATTACCATCAAAAATCGAGAATATCTGGGTCCTGTCTAATCTACAGTGACTTGCATACAGTATACTGACACTTGGGACAATGACATTCCTTGGGTCAAATTGAAATTCCGACCCCAAATTTGATTCAAAACACTTAATGTTTGGTAAACTTATTTATAGTATAGATACAAGCTCAGGCCAAATTTTATAGTGATTGGATAACTTCCCCTGGTTCTAGATCAAAATATGATAGAGAATGTGGGTATATTTGACTGCAAAATTTTTCTTTCATGACTTTGTGCCATTTTGGTTTGGTTTTGGAGCAATATTTTTATACGTTCAGAAAGCTCTCATTTTCCTCTTTCCAATACACCTTTAATAGTAAGAATCCGGTCATTTTGACCTCATAATGAATTGACTTTAGTGTCGGCATGACAATCTGATGCAATATGCACTGGTTCACACATGAGCATTACATTTTTGATGCATGGAAACACAGGTTGGTAAAGGCTTGGGTCACACTATCCCAAGGACCGTCAGTGTGACATTTTGACATCCCCAGTAATTGTTGTATATTGCACCGAAACTCCCACTTTTGTCCTAAAAGGTTATCAGTAGGTGTATACAAAGTCCCTCCATGACCCAATGTAAAAATATTTAGAGATTATTAGGTAAAAAAATTCAGGACAAAATGCTGTTCCAGAGAACGTCCATATACTGTATTTTTTGCAGTCTGAAATTTCAGCGTACACCTTGATGTGACCATCATTTAACTCTCTCACGGTAACTCCATTTTAAATACAACCCTGGGGCATGGAGCACAGCTCTTGTAAAAGTCCACTGTTCTGTAGTCGCACTTGTAGGACAAAATATAATATACAGTTTGTTTACTGCATCCTGCAAGGATAGCTATCTCTGGGGTAGTTCTCTGTTGTTCATTATATCACATAAGAATACCACAATGCATATCTTGAGAAATAGAAGGGCCATTGGAGTACAAAAGTCTTTCCATTCAATAAATACCTACATATGCCATTGTTACCAATGCCTGCATGTGCAAGATCTGTCCCAACACCACAAAACTGGGAAAAATAAGGTTTGAAGTGACAAGTTGGTCACATCAAATGGCTTGAGGAAAATTTTGGACTGCAAAAATATGCAAGTCACTGTAATCAATACATCTATGATGTGCAGGGAACTTGCTATTATACACCCTAATCAAACAGGTTTGACCGCTTATTGTGAAGATCACGTGCTGACCTTGGACTATTACAAGGTCCTCACGTGATCACCATCAAAAATCTAGAATAAATCAATATGGTCAGAAAGCCAAATATTCCTACTATCTATCATTCTGAACCATATGCAAAAACTTGGCATACAAGATATATATCTAAAGTTTCAGGAAAATACAACTTTAAGTAGATTGATGAGGTGAACTACTACTATCAGTGTAATTTTATTCAATTCATACGTCCCACATTACATGGTTGTTAAGTTTGTAACAGATGTCACATCTGTCCCTCACAAGTGATCGCCCAGTGGCGGAAACCTTATTAATTATCAAAGGCGATCCCTGTGCCCAGAAATCACAAAAGCTGTCCACTAAATTAGGCGATCACCTGTTCGGTAGTTAAACATCACTGTGCCACACGGAGATCGCCCCACGGACCAAATGCATTGGCAATTGAAATCTTGTCTACAACTCAACATATGGTGGACTACTAGATCCGACCATAACACTTGTGATTTGAAATGCAGCCGACGTGAGTGAGGATTGCCCAGTTAGCGATCTCCACTTGATACTAGAGGTAACTTGCCTCATGATAAGGGCACCTGCTGTTCCAGGAGGTCCTAAACCGATAGCAACTGTGCTCGGGAACTTTGGTATGGTTTCCTACGAAATATACTCTTAAGAAATCTAGTCCCTACATGCCTTCTCCGAGATCTGTCTGATAAAATGAGTCGAGTGATCGCTACCCAGAAGGCACTGCCGCATTGGACAATGATATTATCTTCAAATAAGCGCTGTAGCCTAGGAAAACTAGTACTTTCCACTATTATAATGGGTGCAGCAAAGGCTAGGCAGCACGCAACCCATTTCCTTCCGTTTCTGTGCATCTACTTCAATCATCGCAAACCAAGGCATCTATTTAGTCTATATAAACAGTCCTGTATCCTAGAATAGGAACCAAGTAATCTACGCCCCAAATTTGATATCAGAATCTACTTTGAATAAGAACATACATGTTATACTTCGAGAACTAGTAATTTGTGTGATAAGAAATCGAACACTACAGTTCACCATAAGATATTAGGCGGTACCTGGTTTAGTGATTGTGATTGTTATATTCAATGTCAGGACTATTAGACTTGATAAGCAGCCTTTTATAAGTCATCCGTGGACTTCCCTGGGGATTGTTCAGTGCGAGTTAGAACCCTATATGGCTAGCGGTTGCTCATAGTAACTAGGGACGACTGTCAAAGAAATCCGTCTGTGCAATACATTGCCCATTGTAATTAAGGACTGTGAACTTGTGTGCCCAGTCGCTTAGAGGAACTAAGAATATGTTATACTCATAATAGCGCACTCATAGTTTTTTATATTTTGAGTTTGAGTTTTAAAAGAATAACAAAGCAATCTGATAAGTGCCCCATGTGCACTTACCCCCAAAAGCAATCCACTTGATATTTGGAGATCACCCTCATTGCGAGTGATCACCCTTGATATTATTAGTGCCCGTGTACACTTGCCCACAAAGCGATCCCTTGATATTGGTGATAACCCTCACTGCAAGCAATTGCCCTGATATTTGGTGATCACCCTCACTGCGAAATATCGCTCTTGATATTTGGTGGTCACTGATGCGGGAATGAAGTTGTCTAAAATACACCAGCTTGATGTGCTTGGGAACCTTAGTATGATTTCCTACAAAATGTACTCTTAGGAAAGTTGCCAAATTAGGTGACCGTTGCCAGGAAATCATGATGTCACGGCATCAGTTTGCGTTGTTTTTGGCTCAAACTTGGCAGGTG
>JAJIRX010000634.1:0-21952 GCA_023853785.1 Psilocybe azurescens
AAAATCGAGAATATCTGGGTCCTGTCTGATCTAATCAATACATCTATGATGTGCAGAAAACTTGCTCCAATCAAACAAGTTTGACCGCTTATTATGAAGATCACGTGCTGACCTTGGATTGTTGTGAGATCCTCATGTGATTACCATCAAAAATCGAGAATATCTGGCTCCTGTCTAATCTAAGTGACTTGCATACAGTATACTGACACTCCTTGGGACAATGACATTCCTTGGGTCAAATTGAAATTCCGACCAAATTTGATTCAAAACACTTAATGTTTGGTAAACTTATTTAGTATAGATACAAGCTCAGGCCAAATTTTATAGTGATTGGATAACTTCCCTGGTTCTAGATCAAAATATGATAAAGAATGTGGGTATATTTGACTGCAAAATTTTGCTTTCATGACTTTGTGCCATTTTGGTTTGGTTTTGGAGCAATATTTTTATACGTTCAGAAAGCTCTCATTTTCCTCTTTCCAATACACCTTTAATAGTAAGAATCCGGTCATTTTTGACCTCATAATGAATTGACTTTAGTGTCGGCATGACAATCTGATGCAATATGCACTGGTTCACACATGAGCATTACATTTTTGATGCACGGAAACACGGTTGGTAAAGGCTTGGGTCACACTATCCCAAGGACCGTCAGTGTGACATTTTGACATCCCCAGTAATTGCTGTACATTGCACCGAAACTCCCACTTTTGTCCTAAAAAGGTTATCAGTAGGTGTATACAAAGTCCCTCCATGACCCAATGTAAAAATATTTAGAGATTATTAGGTAAAAAAATTCAGGACAAAATGCTGTTCCAGAGAACGTCCATATACTGTATTTTTTTGCAGTCTGAAATTTCAGCGTACACCTTGATGTGACCATCATTTAACTCTCTCACGGTAACTCCATTTTAAATACAACCCTGGGGCATGGAGCACAGCTCTTGTAAAAGTCCACTGTTATGTAGTCGCACTTGTAGGACAAAATATAATATACAGTTTGTTTACTGCATCCTGCAAGGATAGCTATCTCTGGGGTAGTTCTCTGTTGTTCATTATATCACATAAGAATACCACAATGCATATCTTGAGAAATAGAAGGGGCCATTGGAGTACAAAAGTCTTTCCATCCAATAAATACCTACATATGCCATTGTTACCAATGCCTGCATGTGCAAGATCTATCCCAACACCACAAAACTGGGAAAAATAAGGTTTGAAGTGAGAAGTTGGTCACATCAAATGGCTTGAGGAAAATTTTGGACTGCAAAAAAATACGCAAGTCACTGTAATCAATACATCTATGATGTGCAGGGAACTTGCTATTATACACCCTAATCAAACAGGTTTGACCGCTTATTGTGAAGATCACGTGCTGACCTTGGACTATTACAAGGTCCTCACGTGATCACCATCAAAAATCTAGAATAAATCAATATGGTCAGAAAGCCAAATATTCCTACTATCTATCATTCTGAACCATATGCAAAAACTTGGCATACAAGATATATATCTAAAGTTTCAGGAAAATACAACTTTAAGTAGATTGATGAGGTGAACTACTACTATCAGTGTAATTTTATTCAATTCATACGTCCCCACATTACATGGTTGTTAAGTTTGTAACAGATGTCACATCTGTCCCTCACAAGTGATCGCCCAGTGGCGGAAACCTTATTAATTATCAAAGGCGATCCCTGTGCCCAGAAATCACAAAAGCTGTCCACTAAATTAGGCGATCACCTGTTCGGTAGTTAAACATCACTGTGCCACACGGGAGATCGCCCCACGGACCAAATGCATTGGCAATTGAAATCTTGTCTACAACTCAACATATGGTGGACTACTAGATCTGACCATAACACTTGTGATTTGAAATGCAGCCGGACGTGGAGTGAGGGATTGCCCAGTTAGCGATCTCCACTTGATACTAGAGGTAACTTGCCTCATGATAAGGGCACCTGCTGTTCCAGGAGGTCCTAAACCGATAGCAACTGTGCTCGGGAACTTTGGTATGGTTTCCTACGAAATATACTCTTAAGAAATCTAGTCCCTACATGCCTTCTCCGAGATCTGTCTGATAAAATGAGTTGAGTGATCGCTACCCAAGAAGGCACTGCCGCATTGGACAATGATATTATCTTCAAATAAGCGCTGTAGCCTAGGAAAACTAGTACTTTCCACTATTATAATGGGTGCAGCAAAGGCTAGGCAGCACGCAACCCATTTCCTTCTGTTTCTGTGCATCTACTTCAATCATCGCAAACCAAGGCATCTATTTAGTCTATATAAACAGTCCTGTATCCTAGAATAGGAACCAAGTAATCTACGCCCCAAATTTGATATCAGAATCTACTTTGAATAAGAACATACATGTTATACTTCGAGAACTAGTAATTTGTGTGATAAAAAATCGAACACTACAGTTCACCATAAGATATTAGGCGGTACCTGGTTTAGTGAGTGATTGTGATTGTTATATTCAATGTCAGGACTATTAGACTTGATAAGCAGCCTTTTATAAGTCATCCGTGGACTTCCCTGGGGATTGTTCAGTGCGAGTTAGAACCCTATATGGCTAGCGGTTGCTCATAGTAACTAGGGACGACTGTCAAAGAAATCTGTCTGTGCAATACATTACCCATTGTAATTAAGGACTGTGAACTTGTGTGCCCAGTCGCTTAGAGGAACTAAGAATACGTTATACTCGTAATAGCGGCGATCGCTCATAGTTTTTTATATTTTGAGTTTGAGTTTTAAAAGAATAACAAAGCAATCTGATAAGTGCCCCGTGTGCACTTACCCCCAAAAGCAATCCACTTGATATTTGGAGATCACCCTCATTGCGAGTGATCACCCTTGATATTATTAGTGCCCCGTGTACACTTGCCCACAAAAAGCGATCCCCTTGATATTGGTGATAACCCTCACTGCAAGCAATTGCCCTTGATATTTGGTGATCACCCTCACTGCGAAATATCGCTCTTGATATTTGGTGGTCATTGATGCGGGAATGAAGTTGTCTAAAATACACCAGCTTGATGTGCTTGGGAACCTTAGTATGATTTCCTACAAAATGTACTCTTAGGAAAGTTGCCAAATTAGGTGACCGTTGCCAGGAAATCATGATGTCACGGCATCAGTTTGCGTTGTTTTTGGCTCAAACTTGGCAGGAGTGTGTAAATTTATAGGTAACCCGTGCGGTTCCCTGGTGAGAAGTGAGAAAGAGAATAAGGGATCTTCTTAGAAGTGGGCCAAACTATATACTACTGCAAAACAAGGGCTCTATGTTTGTGATTCAAACTTTGTCTAATCTAATCAATACATCAGTGACATGCAGAGAGAACTTGCCATTGTAGACCCCAATCAAACAAGTTTGACCGCTTATTATGAAGATCACGTGCTGACCTTGAATTGTTGTGAGGTCCTCACGTGATTATCATCAAAAATCAAAAATATCCGGCTCCTGTCTAATCCAATCAATACATCTGTGATGTGCAGAGGACTTGCCCCAATCAAACAAGTTTGACTGCTTATTATGAAGATCACGTGCTGACCTTGGATTATTGTGAGGTCCTCATGTGATTATCATCAAAAATAAAAATATCCGGCTCCTGTCTAATCCAATCAATACATCTGTGATGTGCAGAGAACTTGCCCCAATCAAACAAGTTTGACTGCTTATTGTGAAGATCATGTACTGACCTTGGATAATTATAAGGTCCTCATGTGATTATCATCAAAAATAAAAATATCCGGCTCCTGTCTAATCTAATCAATACATTTGTGATGTGCAGAGGACTTGCCCCAATCACACAAGTTTGACTGCTTATTATGAAGATCACGTGCTGACCTTGGATTATTGTGAGGTCCCCATGTGATCACCATCAAAAATCAATAATATCTGTCTCCTGCCTAATCTAATCAATACATCTATGATGTGCAGGGAACTTGCTATTATACACCCTAATCAAACAAGTTTGACTGCTTATTGTGAAGATCACGTGCTGACCTTGGACTACAACAAGGTCCTCACATGATCACCATCAAAAATCTAGAATATCTGGCTCCTTTGCTTGTTTGTGAACTTCTGCAGGATCATTGTAGTAGTTATGATGTTTTTTAATGTTTATAGAGAAAGAAACAGTCTATAAAGATTCCAATTCATTTGGTAATTTCAGATGTATAGCCCAAAATTACATTGAATATGTTTTTTCTATATATATACAGCTATCTTCACAGAGTGGCTTCCTAAAATCATAAAAATTGGCAGGGCAGTGTATTTATACTGCAAGAACATAACTAGGTGATAAAAGTATTTTTTTCAACAAGGTTGATTTATAGCAGGTATAATATCAATATCTCATAAAACAGCCTGTAGCTCAGTCAATATTTGTTGTAAAATCAAAATTTCTGGAGGAGGATGATCCTAAGGAAGGCCCAGAGCATACCTGATAGTTTTTGAATTTTGAAATTTGGTCATTTTCAACCGATGTTTGACAATGGGTACCCTGAAGTGTACGTTGACTTACAGTACTCTCTCGTGCTCTATTGCTCATTGGAACAGCGGCCAGGAAAGAGGACGGTTTTCTTCGCCCTCATCTATCACTCGCATTATTAAAAACACCCAAGAGGTAGAGAAATCAGGCCCACCTCATCCTCCGTGGTCGCCGATAAGCTAAAAGGTTAGGAAGGTGAGGGAAATGAAATAACACGAACAATTTGGAATCAATTTGGGAGTAAATGGGTTCTTATCTTAAACGGAAAGCACAAACCTACTTACATACGATAAATGTGCACGAAACACGTCAGAATCCTGAAGCGATTCGCAGATGAGACAGTGAGCTGACATGTCAACACTTCTGCGGTCCAACCCCGGTCGCAATCGACAATAGCATCATTGAGATAAATGAGCACAGAATCCGACGCAAAAGCCACGATCAATGGAAAAACAGAGGCCGACAACAAAGTCCACGCACACGCTGACAACACCCCAGACCTAGATAAGCTCCGACCTCCGCCTGCTCTCCGACCCCTGGTCCGACACCCGCCCTCCATCCCGACCTCCGCCTCCCACTTCTATCACCGTGTCCCGCTCCGACCTATGTTTATTATTCCGCCTCCGCCTCCGCCTTCCACTTCTGCCTTCCGCCTCCGCCTTCTGCCTTCTGCCTCCGCCTTCCACCTCCGCCTTCTGCCTCTGCCTCCGCCTTTCACTTCTGCCTCTGCCTCTGCCTTCCGCCTTCCACTTCCGCCTTCCGCCTCCGCCTCCACCTCTGTCTCCGCCCTCCGCTTTCCGCCTCTGCCCTCTGCCTTCCGCCCCCCGCCTCTCCACCTCCATCTCCGCCATCCGCCTCCGCTTTGTCTCCGCCTCCCGCCTTCCGCTCTCCGCCTTGCCTTCCGCTCCGCCTCCGCCTCTTTCTCCGCCCTCCGCCCTATTTCTCCGCCTCCGCCTTCCGCCTCCGCTTCTTCCGCCTTCTCCGCCTCCATCTCCGCCCTCCGCTTTCCGCCTCCGCCTTCCGCTTCTCCGCCTTCCATCTCCGCCCCTCCACCTTCCGGCCTCCGCCTCAGCCTCCGCTTTTCTGCCTCCACCTCCGCTTTATGCCTCTGCCTCCGATGCCTAGCACTCCGACCTCCGCCTAGCACTCCGACCTCCGCCTTGCGCTCTCCGACCTCTGGTCCGACACCCATCTTCAACTCCGACCTCCGCCTCCCGCTTCTATCACCACGTCCTGCTCTGACCTATGTTTTGCATTCCACTTCCGCCTCCACCTCCGCCCTCCGCCTTCTGCCTTCTGCCTTCTGCCTCTGCCTCTGCCTTCTGCCCTCCGCCTCTGCCTCCGCCTTCCGCCCTCCGCTTCCGCCCTCCGCCTCCGCCTTCCGCCTCCGCCTTCCGCCTTCTGATACCGCTATCCTTGTATTCCTCGGGAGCATCTCCCCACACTCAAAAACACATGGAATATGTATTCCTAGCCTATTCATTCACAAAATGATCATTCATTAGCCTCTCAACATTCACATGAATATTTTCAACATCACTAACCGTCGGTGTCTCCTCCCCCTGCCTGAAAATATTCAGCACACATGGGAAGCTTCCAAAATGATTGTAATGGGATTCTGACATGCACCTGACTACGGGGAACTAGTTTTGGAATCCCCAAAGTTGATGATGAATATCTTTGGAGCACAACAGTATCTAGCCTTCCCCCTCCATCCAAAGATATTCAGTTTGGGTTCACCATCTACAAAACATACTTTTCCATAATTAGGGAGTTTATATGAGTATGTGGATACCAAATTCTAAGTTGGTGAGCCAGATTTGAATATCTTGTACGTACCCTTCCTCCTCCCCCTCCCCCTTTATATCTCGAGAACGGGACTGCCGATTTCACTAATATTTGGCATGGGACATCCTTATTATATTCTTGAAACATTAGCATACTCAAATTCTCAAAATTTTGTCCAAGCAAAAGAACCTACTACTTTACAGGTACTACTAATACCATTCCACGGCTTCCGTCTTTGGAATTGGTTCCCCCAAATCATGAGCAACAAAATGTGGCTCCAGATGATATGGATCATGAGTTATAACCAATAACGATGTCTATTTCATTATCTGAATTTTATCATAGGAAAAATTATGTCTATATACGAAATTTGGATGCCAGTGCTCATGCACTCCAACTCTCTTGCACCAAATATTTGGCTAGATTATTCCGTGGTCAACTTCATTCTCATGAAGACCTACTACTCCCAGTATCCTAACGTCTCTGTTGGATATCTAGACACGTATGCCCTTCATCTCTGGGATGTCGACGATCATATGCGTTGGCGCGTTCACACCTGCGGTATCCCTCGCTTCAGAAAAAGGTATTTTTTTCCACCGGAAGGTCCCTGTCCTCTCCAGCCTAAATTCTTCATCATTCGTGAAAACGAGAATCATTTCTTTACTGTCTATATGGATCACGAGCGCAAGTCGGTCATGGTGTTTGGGAGGACTGGCCAGACAGGACGAGATAATTGGGAAGAATGGAAAGGTCCGCAGATGTACCGCCAGATCTGTGTTCTGCATGGCTGGAATTTGGTGTCCGCAGAAGAGATCGTCGTTGTCTCCATTCCTTGGGAGATGAACGGTGTCGATTGTGGTCCTATATCCATTTTGGTGGGACAGTACCTGCTCACCGAAGGATTTTCAGATGCTGCTCCTCGAACTTTGCGTTATCGGGCCGAATCTTGTCATCACATAACCCGTTTGCACCTTTTCAAATCTTTGAGAATTTGGCTTCGTGATTCCATCGAAAACTACACTTATCTGCGCAGCACTCCTCCTCCAGAATGGTTGACCTTGTCAATGGGCGACGTTCATGGAAACTACACTGCGCTCACCAAAGATATTTTGGACAGTCACAGGAATATACAGTCCCAACGTTCACCTATTCTCGAGATGCTCAATACCGAGTTATCTTCATGTTCTCGGTGTAGGAAAATCACAAGAGCCCAGATTCAGCCTTCCACCTCTGTACCTCTGCTTCCGCCTTCTGCTTCCGCACCTTTGCTTCATTTTCCGACTTCTCCGCTTGCCCATCCCGACTTGGAAATGTCTCATGAAGACCCACCTTTAAACAGAGAGGATCATGCACCCATCCAAAACGAAAACGAAAACGAAAACGACGATTTACCTCCCACTCTTCTGGAAATCGTGGACATGTCTGTGGAAGTTGCATCATCCTTGGATTTAGCACGTACTAGGAGGCTTCACATGGTCAAGGTAAACTGGAGAGAGATGAGCATAGAGCGTAGAAGACGTACCGCAAGGCCTTGCGATCTACCGCTTCCATCAAGGCCACTTTGGCTTCCTCACGATGCCTCATACGATGACTACTGGGGTGGTCCAACACAAGAGGACTTGCGTGCCTTTGAAGATCCACGACACACTTTCTCCCTCTACGATCCTCGCCTCTCCGTTCATGTGAAAAGTCCTTGGACTTATTATCGTGATTACGGTTACCGTCTCATGCGCAGGTTTGGTCACGCCTATTATATGGGCCGTCCTATGCTCTTGGAAGTCCATGTAATGCCTGTCGTTCCCGAATTCTCTGCCAAAAATGCAAACTTCACTTTCAGGACATGCACCTGTCCCCGAGGGCGGTGGGTCGAACAGGCATACCTGAGCTTCGTATGGTGTCTTCCACCGACGTCCGAAATTTTGGGAGCAACAGAAATGTTACAGCGTGTGGAACCTTCTGATGACAAGGAAGAACAAGATCTGAACACGCTCATCCCCTACTTTTTGCGTGGTAAAAATGAGGCGGGCGATTACATCTGTGTCGACCTCGAACGCGATGCCATAGATTCCTCTGATTTCAACATTAACTTGTCCATGGATATAGACAGCTTTGTCTGGGTCACTGACTTGGTCGTCGTCGCCGCTCCTGTGGGTCTCATGGTCACTCCTTCTCTCCGAAACAACTCTGGAATAAAAAGCATAACCATGTCTACGCTGAAGTTCTGGAACCTCCCTCCGACTATGAGGCTCTGAATCCTGCGAGTAAGTCTTGGATGGAACGCAGAATATCCTTGTTGACTATTCCACACACGCTCTTCACCAAAATAACAGAGGGAAACAGCCCATACGCTGAAGTTCTGGAACCTCCCTCCGACTATGAGGCTCTGAATCCTGCGAGTAAGTCTTGGATGGAACGCAGAATATCCTTGTTGACTATTCCACACACGCTCTTCACCAAAATAACAGAGGGAAACAGCCCAATTTACTGCTACATATTCTTTCCGAGGATGATTCACCGACCACGAGTACACGGGAAGACGACAAACAGAGCTTCCTATGGAGGTCCTTCTCTGGTTCTGGAACCACGTCGTTTTGCCTGCTCTCTATTATGTCGTCGACTTGACCTCTCAGGAGCCATTCTATGAATACACAGTGGAGGAGTACATCAGAAAACGTGGTGGGGAAGAAGACGGGAAAGAACAATTCCCTTTACTCGGGTTTTTCAAAACAGCTTGATTCGGAAATATTCTCAAAATTGCAGTTCAAGATGCGCAACATTCTCAACACCTTTGACGACACTCAATTAACGGATCGTTTCAAATCATTCTTCTTCGTGGTGGAATGCAAGGGCTTCAAACTCAATGTCATATCCAACAACGGACATTCAGTTATGAGAAAACTAAAGCGTACTGTTCCTCAGATGGACTGGGATTACGTCCTCGATCGCAAAAACGGTGAAGTCCACATGGATGTCGGATTCACTTACCAACCTCAGAGACTGTTAATAAACGAAGAGGACAAACACGAATCTGGGATCACCGGATTATGGAGAATGGATTACTTGGAGGAATCCTACGCAAAGTCTGGCTTCAAAGCCGGTAACACACACCATCTCAATACACTGCCCTGCTTTGGAGCTTTGCAGGCGGAAATGACTGTCGAGCGTTCTCGAAGAACTCATATTCTCCACCGCTGAAAGGGTGTAAACCATTCTGAGCTTACAATTCATAGTGAGACACAGAGGCCCTTATTTTTGCGATTGTTATCTGTAATAAACTAGTACATTATACTAGTGAAGGGTAGGAGATACAGCCAGACTATTAGGCTTTGAGGCTTTACTTCCTAGTGGGCCAACAAGAGTAATAGACCTTACAAACTAACTAAGGTGTAGTGTGGCCTATTAATCAGTGCTACGAATCAAAGACTACCTTTAGTTTCCTACACAGCTATCAAAGCAACCCTAACCGAGCGTCCGAAGCGATCGCCCGCTCCATTGATCATACTATTAGTCCCATGCAAAGAAGAAACCCTTAAGAAATGACCTTGGCTCTTACAAGGGGTAACACCCACCAGTGTCTTACCGAGCGATCGCCAAGTGATGAAAACCTTATTAATTAGCAAAAGCGATCACTGTGTCCAGGCCTCACAAAGGCTGTTCACTAAATTAGGCGATCAACCGCTCGGGGATCAGGCATCACTGCGCCACACGGGTGATCGCCCCACGGACCGAATGTATTGGCAATTGAAATCTTGTGTACAACTCAGCATATGGCGGTCTAATAGATCCGACTATAAAAACTTGTAATTTGCAATGCAGTCAACGTGAGTGAGCGATCGCCCAGCCAGCGATCGCCACACGATACTAGAGGTAACTTGCCTCATGATAAGGGCACCTGCTGTTCCAGGGGTCCTAAACCAATAGCAACTGTGCTGGGGAACCTTGGGAGGGTTTCCTAGGAAATATACCCCTAAGTAATCTAGTCCCGACATGCCTTAGCCATGAGCCATCTGATAAAATAAGTCGGGTGATCGCTACCCAAGAAGGCACTGCCGCATGGACAACCATGTTATCTTCAAATAAGCGCCGTAGCCCAGGCAAACTAGTACTTTCCACTATTATAATTGGTGCAGCAAAGGCTAGGCAGCACGCGGTCCATTTCCTTCCTTTTCTCTTAGTCTCTTTCAATTATCACAAGCCAAAGTATCTATTTAGTCTATAAAAACAGTCCTGTATCTTAGAATAGGAACCAAGTAATTTACACCCCAGATTTGATATCAGAATTTACTCTGAATAAGAATTCTAGTGTTAACACTTGAGGACTAGTGATTTGTGTGATAAGAGATCGAACACTGCAGTTCACCTTAAGCAATTAGGGCGTTACCTGGTTTCGTGAGCGATCGCCATTGTGATATTCAACGTCAGGTCTATTAGACTTGATAAGCAGGCTTTTATAAGTCATCCGTGGACTGCCCTGGGGATTGTTAAGTACGGATTGGAACCCTATACGACTAGCGATCGCTCATAGTAACTAGGGACGACTGTCAGAGAAATCCGACTGTTTCAGGACGTTGCCTATAGTAAACTAAGGACTGTGGACTAGTGTGCCCAGTTGCTTATAGGAACCAAGGATCTACTACGTGTTAATACGGGTGATCGCTTATAGTGTTTGACAAAGTTTGAGTTTGGGTTTTATAAAGAGAAACTGTTAAGTGTCCCGTGTACACTCGCCCCCAAAAGCGATCCCCCTGATATTGGTGATCGCCCTCATATAAGAGAGACCACCCTTACTATTCAAGTGCCTTGTGTGTACTAGCCTGTAAAAATGTTCTCTAGCTACTAGTGATCACCCCAGCGCGATCGTCTAAGTCTGTACTCTGCTAAACTAGTTATTGTAATAAGCCTTACGAGCTTACCCTCCCAGATCGAACTGATCAATATAAATATTTGATTGGGTGTTGTGTATTGGGCAATTACAAAGCCACCCCGCACTAAACATCTCACCGCTCAGCTTATAATCTCGTCTATGAGGCCATTAGAAAGAAGGACAACTCTCCATGGTTCTGTGGCGATGGTGACGCCTACAATCTCAATGAAGATTTTCTTACCGCTTGCCAAGAAAAGCACAAGCAGTACAGTAAACGTGGTTCGAGATCGTATGGTGTTAGGGACGAGTATAGAGTGAGTGGGGTCGCTGCCATTGAAATATTGCGGTCGGCACCAGACGTGGTAAGTCTTTTTGCACATTTTTATTTCTTTTTATTTCTTTATAAAAATTCACATTTCCAGTTGGACCGTTTCAACAGCTCGGATGGCGTACTCTGGATTCCTACAGAGGTCTGGTTCAACTTTGTGTCGGCGCGTTTGAAAGCTATCGAGATCTCTACCATGCACTTGTACCAGAAATCTCCCGAAAACAAGGGGATCATTGTTGGCGTCTTGATGCACCTCATCCGCTCGATTGAATCCACTCCGATGGAGGTTCCCACTCATGTCAATCACACACTGGCTGCTTTAATGATGCGGGCAACAACAGCGACGTATGGAATGATGTTTCTACACGATCTCAATCTGGTCGATGACGGCTCAACGACGCTTCCTGGCGTTCAACAGGTGGACAATCAGTACATACGTGAGCAAATGGAGATTTCTCCAAGGAGACGACCAAGGAAATTTGTCCAACGTCCCCGTATCACAGTGGAATATCCACTGGGAGAGTCACCCACTTGGATTCAAGTCAAGGACATGTTGAAACAACAACCGCTTCACATCATCCGTCCATGGGAGCCATCGATGTTCTTAATGCACATTCCGACATCTGCTGGTATCCTATTTGTGAACTTTACACGTTCCATTTGGGTGTCCATAAAATCTGACTGGACAGAAGGCCTTCAGATTGACTCTAGCACGGTTGAGAACTTGGATAACGCGATGAGGTTTTGGAGCACAGAAAATATTGTGGACACTCTCAAGTCGGTTTCGTTCAGCATTAATCGGTGCGGGATCAAAGGAGCAGTTAGAGGGTCACAAGATGCGAAATCTTTCAGGGAACGAACGTGGATCTACTTTCCAGAAAACAACGGGATTCTTCCTCCTAGAGGATCCAAGTGGGTTCCATTTTTTGCAGACAGAGTGGGGTATATCAAACAGTACCATGAGATGCTTGACGCGATGGGTGGAGAGGAGGACCGAAGCAATTTCAGAGATGGGTTGGAGGATATTTTCAGACAGTTACAGTGTCTTCCTGATTCTGAAGGTTTCACGAACACCAGGGAGGGAAAGACTTGGTGTCGTGCGGCCGGAGAAGACGCGATTTCGATCCTTGTGAACGTTCGACACATGCGGTTTAAAGAAATTGGGAGGACTGTGGAGACGAGAGATGGTCCAAGAAGATCGCATGTGACGAGAACGATCAAGGACGTGATTTCTGAATTGTTCAAGGTACATGGCCTAGTGGAAGAGGCGGCACAACTACAACAAAGAAAGTTCAGGGCACAAAGAAAGGGAGAGAACAAGAAAAAATCAGTCCAGGCTAAAAACAAGAGAGTTCCTCCAAAGAGGAAACGAGTGGAAGAATCAGAGGAAGAGGAGGATGAGGACATGAATAGTGAAAGTAGTAGCAGTAGTGATAGTAACTAATTGAAGGTTGAACTTACCGCATACACTTAATACTGTCTGTCAGTAGAAATATTCCACAGAGGTTTGCGTTAATGGCCCTGATATTATTCTTGCTTTGACAACTTGTTTCCATTGGTAAAGTTGTTTCTACTCCGACATCCACCTTGCACTCCGACGTCCGCCTGCACTCCGACGTCCGCCCTGCGCTCCGACGTCCGCCTGCACTCCGACATCCGCCTGCACTCCGACGTCCGCCTGCTCTCCGACCTCTGGTCCGACACCCGCCCTCCATCCCGACCTCCGCCTCCGCCTTCCGCCTTCCGCCTCCGCCCCTCCGCCCTCCGCCTTGCACTTCCGCCACCGCCTCCGCCTTCCGCCTTCCGCCACCGCCTCCGCCTTCCGCCACCGCCACCGCCACTGCCTCCCGCCTTCCGCCTCCGCCTTCCACCTTCTGATACCACTATCCTTGTATTCCTCGGGAGCATCTCCCCACACTCAAAAACATATGGAATATGTATTCCTAGCCTATTCATTCACAAAATAATCATTCATTAGCCTCTCAACAATCACATGAATATTTTCAACATCACTGACCATCGGTGCCCTCCTCCCCCTGCCTGAAAATATTCAGCACACATGGGAAGCTTCCAAAAATGATGGTAATGGGCTTCTGACATGTCCCTGACTACAGGGAACTTGTTTTGGAATCCCCAAAGTCGATGATGAATATCTTTGGAGCACGACAGTATCCAGGCTTCCCCCTCCATCCAAAGATATTCAGTTTGGGTTCACCATCTACAAAACATACTTTTCCATAATAAGGGAGTTCATATGAGTATGTGGATACCAAATTCTTAGTCAGTGAGCCAAATTTGAATATCTTGTATGTACCCTTCCTCCTCCCCCTCCCCCTTCATATCTCGAGAACGGGACCGCTGATTTCACTAATATTTGGCATGGGACATCCTTATTATATCCTTGAAACATTAGCATACTCAAATTCGCAAAATTTTATCCAAGCAAAAGAACCTACTACTTTACAGATACTACTAATAATATTTCTTAGACTTGGTTGTCTCTACATGTGGTATCCACAATGGACTCTCTTGTCAGTTCAACCACTGGGGTCAGCTCCACATCATCTGCCTGAACCGAGCTGCTAACATCTCCTCCAGCAGTGTTTCCATTGCGGCTGCTCCCACTACCTTGCTGTGATCCAAATTGCAAGTCACTGGATATGTGAGTGAGTGAGGCTGATGCCACTGAGTTGTTGTTGCTTGTAGCAATTCTGGCAACCAGAACTGTTGGTGCCATCCCCTACTTCTAGGTTAGAGACACAGTACAGACAGATCAGCATTAGAAGGTACGCACTGAAACAACAATGAGAATTACTGCTATGTAATACTCTGCTTGTCTCAAGGAAGACCCCAACTCATTGGCTGAAGGAACAACAAGAATGATGGACTGGAGGAGGAGTATGATTGAGTAAGCTGCGGCTGACTCAATGATCACTATCACAATGTGTTTGAATAATATCCTGGATGGTGGGTGATGTATTTGAGAAGCAGAATGTATTCTGTACCCAATAATAAATGTTGTGATCACAGTGGTGGCCAGTGACACAAATGTCAGAGTACTGAGGATACCATTCAATAGATTGGCATCACTGTTGATCGGACTGAATTTTATAATTAAATCTGTTGTTGCAACAAAGAGCCCTGCAATAACATGTCATTATTGGAAATTTTCATGCTGAACTTTCATTCATGTAGCTCACCTAACTCCGTAACTAAAAGTATCAATGGAGCCAAAATCAACCAGAATGATTGTCCCCAGACATGGTAGCATCTCCATACCTGTCAAGACGTTTTTGAGAATTAAATAACAATTAACAATAGTGACACACCAATAGTCCATCAGAAATAATAAACAAGGAATTCTGTAGAACATTATCAAGTATCGAGATCCATTCAAGGCCATCCCCCACTGTTGCCAAAAAATTGATCCACGCATGTTTCCATTGGTTACGATTGTCCAATTAATGTAGTACCAATCCACAATGAAGTTCAGGAAGCATAGAAAATACAGCACTGAAATGGCTGAAAGAACAATGCGACCATTCAAATTTGCAGGCTTTTTGGATACTGTAGGAGACATCATTGATAAAATTCTTTTGAAGTTGAAGGAAAGAACCCACAGTGAAGGTACATGGTTCCTCCATATACCATGGTGTAAATTCCTGATGCACATAAGTTTGTGGTGCTGTTATTCACAGAAGTGGAGATTTACCCATGAGAAAATTAAAAAGCATTGAGCTATTGAGGTTGCTGCTAATCTCATTCTCTTGAATGTTGATTGGGATTGGAATGTCAGGCGTAGACATTGTGCACTGCTGAAGAGTTGTCAATGTTCCTCCACCAAACACATTCCTATATATATCAGTTGACTTGTTGTATGCTAATTATCATACTAATTTTCCCGCAGAGTTGCCATGGATGTAGCAATGCATCATCCTGGCACTACCATGATTCAACATCCTCAGTTCCCTCACCGGAAATACGGTCTTGTCTTCACCGAAACCTTAGACCCCATGTTGCCGTAGACGAGAAACTGACTCAACATACAAGTTACAGTCTTGTCCCGAAATATTTCCATCTATTTATAGTCTCATCACTCGTGATAGTCAACCTTTAAGACCTCAGCCGTCATCAATTCATCCGCCACTGTGCATCTGGTCAGTCCGGGGACCACAGATACGGTATCTCATTTAGAAGTAGGCAGGCCCCAAGTGATCGTTGGTTCGCCATCGATTGTTTCCCTAAACGTGCGACAGTGAACAACAACAACAGCACTCCAATCAACTCAGTCACTTGTACCGGTCTTGATGAAGTAAGGGGATTACCAGATACCAAGACCGAATTAAGCTCGAGGTACTACAGAATAAATACAACGGTGCCCATAATAGCATTTCCAGATCAAGATCCAGGGAATATACTATGCCCGAGATCGAATCTCTAAGGTGCATCAGATCACTTCCATCGGAAGATCCATTGCCGCGTACGGGCATCTCACCTTCATTAATCTGATAGAAACAGCCAGCTGTTCTATGCGAACATCTCAATGAGACCACGGCACTACCGAGATAAAATTTAAAACATGGGCCGTGAGGTTTTGAAAGGGGCCGAGGGAGAGCAAGGCAGCCATCATGAAGAGAAACGGTGAGGAAGACGTCGATGGGTCAAAAGGTGGGTGAAAAATGAGGAGCTGGAATATAATGCAACTTTCATGTGAATGGGGCGGAGAGTGTGGGTGATCCAAGTCATTTCTATTTCGAAGCCTGTTGGTTAGTTGAAGTTCATCCACATTAACTACAGTATCACTTCCGCCTCTCTCACGATCAGATATAATATTCTTAACATCCCCTGCACCTCCCACATCACCCTGATAAATCTGCCCAGTCATTATAACTCATTCGACCTGTTTGGAAATGATATATAGACTGTCGTACCAACATACCTAGGCGAGATCATCACCCGTCACTTTTCCGTTTCACGGTCCTGTTGTATTTACTTTCTATCTTGCAGGGATGAATAAAACGTAGTACGGACCGAAAATGTCGCAAGGAAGATCAACGACTTCCCTATTGCTTTGTGCTTGGATGATCGCAAATAGACGAGTGTAGAACATTACTTGTGTACTCGGGAAGCAGGTGCAAATCCTTCAGAAGAGCCACATTATCAACCAATAAATAAGTCTCTCCGCATGAATCCTGAGAACAAGCAGAGGTGGGTGGGCGGTGAGACTATGGGCAGTGCAAGGACGGTATTAGTATGCGAGAAGGCCCACTCCATACCTGTATCTGACCTATTAAACGAGATGCGGGCTCCGGTGCGGGTAAGGTTGGCGTGTAGACGAGATGATTAGGTAACTAGTTGAAGAATATAGGAAGAAAATCCAAGTAACATCAACTCCAGCGTGCTGTAAATGTCGGATACGTCAACGCCTTTCCTAGCATCGCGTCTTCTTACCGTTGAAAATGATTATTCCTGGATCATTCCAACGCACACCCATACGTGATACGAAACGCACCAGTCAGCACACCGCTGTCCTACACACACCCTCTTGGTAATTCACCAATAGATTGAGTCACCAACAAGTGACCCAATCATTCTCAATCCATCCTACAACTCAGACGTCTCCAGATATCCATGGAAGGTTCAGATACGTTGTATTGAGCTAGTAATCGCAGAGATCCAAGCTTATCCTATCTTGTTATTAGATGCCGCAGCTCGAACTCGAATGCATCATTCCGTACTCGCTTTCACGAACTTACCTTTACTGTGTTTCTTCAGAATCAATGGGGACGACAGGCCACCCGTACAATTGAGCAGCGAGAAGTGGGCATTGGCGTTTGATGAATTCGAATTACGGAGAATATATTTTAACCCTGCAGCTTTATCGACGACGACAGGCATAGGTACAAGAAACGTATGGGCTGCGGTACATTGACCATTGTAATCCAATCGTGCTAAAGGCGCACGCAGAAATTCGTTAAGTGGAGTTGAGTATCCCGTCTCTCTCGGTTCAAAAACCATCATCGGGAGGGACTGTAATATTTTCAAACATGACCAATCGGCTAGTCTATACCACAAACACACAAATGAACCAACAGAGTTCGCCGAAATAAATCTCTAGCAAGACTTGGAGGCATAGTATCGTGTCGTGAAGAGATCTGCGAGAAGACATCGCTGCATAAGCTGGGGATGGACAGACAAGGGGTATTTCATTGGGGATACGGAAGAAACTACAAAATAAATTAAACGGGGAGGCCTATAATCGATCCTGCGGATGCTGCACAAGCAAGAGGAGAACTCACACTCGTATTTCTCTTCTTAGATTATCCCTATCTATCACGTCTAGGTTAGGCTTTGCGTCAGCAAGATCTTTCATCACCTCCAGTCCCACCACTACCCTCCAACTGCAATGCTCGTAGTCCCTCCTTCGAATTATATGGAAGGCTGGTCGAATTCGTCGTGTTCCCATTCCTAAAGTGGAGCCTTCAGGTCTTCGATGAAAAATTGGGCGGGCTAACCACCCAGACGGACACGGAGGCCAAGATAACGGGGAACTATGGAGGCGGAAGTGAAAAAAGTGGTATGGGTATGCGCGTGGATGAAGTAGGGCCGGGTACAGAGGAGATTGTGCCCTATTTCCCACCCCCTCTCTAGGACCTCTCCGGCTCACGCTCAAACTCACCGTCCGCTTCAGGCGCCCCGCTTCACTCCTGATTATCCCCCTCACCATCCGGGTCTTATCGACTCCTACTTTTTCATCCCACCTCCGTCCGCTCTCACTTCGCTTTCCAAGTACCAAACGATGCAGCTCTGCATGTCTGCAAGCCAGATCTGCAGGTCTTGCACGAGCGATACCGGAAAGGGGCCTTGGCAGTGAAGATGAAAGCAGAGGCATAGGACGAGGTGGGGGCGGGGTGGGAGCAAGATGTCGTGGGTGGGAGTGGAAGAGGTAGGTGTGGGTGCGGGTGTGAGTGTAGAGAATGAGGTGAAAGTAGATGAAGGAGATGGTAGGAGTTCTGACGTAGAAAGAGACGACATCGACGCCATTTATGGAGTAAATGACGGCATAGTTAAACGTCCTGGAAGAGAGGCAGGAGCAAACGGAAAGCAGAGATGCTTACACGTGATAGATAGAGATAGGTCCAGGAGGCGTGAAACAAGGCCACACAGATAAAAAGTCGACATATGCGCATCAACATCACTTAAAGATAAGAATAAAACACACCAAAACTCTTCCGGATGTATAATAATTCTCATTTATCGCATTCATCAAAATATCAGCTCTGTACCTCTTTCTCTGCACCTCCTCTTCTCTTTGTAGCCTTCTCAGAACAATGCCGAAGCTCAAGCTTGGCTGGAAAGACAGGGGCAAGCGAATGACTACCGTGTCACCGCTTCTGAGACCTCGCAGGCACTGGTTTCAACTCATCCACCTAGCTTTATAAGCGATGAACGTTTGAACGTTTGAGGAGTTGAGGTATACACGTAAGCTTACGCACGCATAGGTATGTGAATGATGCGATAGCAATGATGCAAGATGATCAATGTCATGATGGCGTCAGATGTTGTGTTATCATCGAGCTACCAGCTCTGCCAATAAAGAGGCCAGATCAAAACGAGAACGAGAAACAAAAAAAAAATAGAACATCAATCGACCAGGAGGTAAAAAAGAGAGGAACCTCAGCCCTTCGCGACCTCAGTAGAGCCTCCTCGCTTCCTCGCTCGCATTACGCGTGCTTGCTGACACCCCTACGCTCGACTCACTCAGCGGTAAATACACACCGTCAACCATCGTCGACGCGTACGATGCATCCGTAGACGACAGACCCTGTCCCTACCCCTGCGCTATCTTCCCATCCGACTCGGGCAACGGCAGCGTACCTACACTCCTCGTCCGCCCCACATTATTCGCAGCCGCCACCACGCGTAGTATCAGCTCACTGCTCCCTCTCCGCTTCACCTTCGTGCTTGCAGCTGTCACCGTGACTGTGCTACTAGATGATGAGGAGCACACATTCGTGTTCGACGAACTCGGGTGCGAATTCAGACTTGCAGCGTACGACAGCATGCGCTTGAGGAATGGACTGGAGAGTTTTTCCTCGTCTGCAAGGTAGTACACAAGCGTGGGGGTAGCGACACACGTCCAGTTACTGCCGCTGCATGTGCTGCTTCGTGTGCGGAGGCAAGGTCCGAGCTTGCTTGCGGGGACGGAGGTGTGGGTACGGCAAGGGTTTTGGGTTGTTCGCGGTTGTGTTGTTGTTATTGTACGTGTGGTTGGAGGGTCTGGCGGCGGACGAGTGCTCCGACGATAAATCCGATGACGACGCTGTCAACGGCGGGAACCCGCTCAAGTGCGCAGGAGCAGACCGCGCGGACGTCCGAATCGACGCCCTGAGGATCCTTGTAAGAGGCGGCGCCACCGGGGCCAGGATTCCGCCGCCGTTGTCGTCGTGATGTCCCTCCGCTTCCTTTCCTTCCGCTCACTGAGACTAGGCGGCGGACTATCCAACTCCTCGTCGTCATCCAGAACATGCGCCTGCATCTGCGCTCTATGCTGTTGTCGCTGTAAATCCTGCTGCAGCTGCGACTGCGGCCGTTTCTGCTTCGGAATCCCATTCGCAATCCCATTCCCCTTTTCAAACTCAAAGATCTTGCCAAAGTTCACCCCGACCTTCAGCAAGCGCTTGAACAGGCTCACGAGCTCCGCAGGAGACGGTGTAGCAAGCGTCTGGTAGGTGGAGGTGAGCACGATGCCCTTCATTGCGGAGACAGGCATGAATTCGGAGTAGGTAGCGAATAGGCACGAGGCGGTGGGTGTCTCCAGGGCAGGGTTCGCGATTGTTGTAGTGTGGCTGTCATTCGTGTTGGTGGTAGCGCCACTGTTGCTTGTGTTGGTGTCGGTGTGATTGTTGTTGGGGGTTGGGTAAGGTTGCCCTGCTGTGAGGGATTCGGACGGGGATCGTGTTTGCGGCGTCGAGGTCGTGATGATGTGACCTGTGCCGTCGCGCGCGATCGGTGCTCTAGGTGATTTTTAACTTCTTCGAGAGGATTTTTCCCTCCTGACCTGAAGAAGAGGACGTGAGCATGAAGACCGAAGGTGCAAAAAGTGCAAAAAACAAAACGCCTGCCTCCCGGGCAAACACAGGAATAAAGGGCAAGAAAACAAGAAGAGAAAGATATGAACAGACGAACAAACTTTTCGCCAACCCATCCTCATCCTTCCTCATCCTCGCCTCATCCTCCTTGTCCACATCCTTCAGCCTCCACTCCACCACCAGCAGCGCTGCCTCTCTGTCCACCACCCACTGCACCCGCTCCTCTGCCTCCTTCCTCACCTCCTCTTACCGGCACATACACTCCTGGTCGATCTTGACCCTCCGCACAAACAACGTCTATGATCTCTTCCTCGCTCTTCGTGACTGCCAGTGTCACTTCTTCTTCACGTTCCATTACTAACACACGCAGCTGTTCTTCGCGCTGCGGCTTGCTTTGCCGCATGCTCGATGTCAGGCTGGGTGTGCTGTTATTGTTGCTGTCGGTATTGGGTCTGCGACGATTGTAACTGCTCGCGCAGTTGGACGATGAGTGTGCTGGAGCGAGGGAATTTCTTGCTTTTTAGAATTGACCACGGGGTGAGGTGTTGTTCGCGCTCCTGGAGGTTGTGCTTGCGCCCGAGACTTGGCGTTCTTTGCCGGATACCGCGGCACGGTAGACTTTGACGGTCGCGAGCCTGCAAGGATATAGCATCGCATTAGAAATCATATCCAGAGAAGGAGAGAGAGACGACCGTTGGAAATCAAAACCACGTACATCTTTTCAGTCTCAGAGACCTTAATGAGCTCGAGGCGGTCATATTGAAGGAGATGGGGGAAGAGGGGCGCATAGCAAGCTTGAGGATGTAAATTGAACATGCCTAGAATCTGGGGTAGTCGAAATAGCATGCACGTTGCGATTAAGCATGCACTTTGATGATACAGTGATTATCCGCGGGATAATGGTGAAATTTGGCCGTTGCTATATGTCCACATCTATATTAATCCCTATTGTTTGGAGATATACGAACGTGAAATAATCTTACCGGATGAAAATGCTGAGTTCCGAGTGGGTCCTGGCTTTGTGGAAGGGTGGTTTGAGCACACAGAGCTCATATATCAGGCAGCCCAACGACCGGATGTCGGATTTCGAGTCGTACGACCCTTCCTGCATGAGTTCGAGAGACATGTAGCATAGAGTCTGGGGTGGGGATAGGGGAGGGGCGGAACATATTACTGAGTCAACCGAGCGCGCCGACGACACATAGTACATCTAATAAAGAGACAACGTGAATGATGACGGCAGATTTGGTTTCGAGTTCGGAGTTAGGCCAGTGGGAAATGATTGCGTAACGTTCACTCACGTGTTGCGAAAAACGCTGGGCGAATTCAATACCCGAATCATGTCATCATCATCGTTTCTAGATAACATCGCTGGACATCA